>WOVY01008156.1:0-16274 GCA_013436015.1 Rhipicephalus annulatus
AAGGGTTTCAGCAAGAGTACAAGGAACATTTATGGCTAAAAGCGAAAGTCGCAGGGCAAATGACACTCCTTGGTTTCGTGTACCTGTGGACGGGAGCAAAGGCCAGGGAGGAAAACCAGGCAATGGTAGAGTGTATATCAAAGGACATTGAGGAATCAAGAGGAGAGTGCGAGATATTCATACTAATTGATTGATTGATATGTGGGGTTTAACGTCCTGAAACCACCATATGAATATGAGAGACGCCGTAGTGGAGGGCTCCCGAAAGTTCGAACACCTGGGGTTCTTTAACGGGCACCCAAATCTGAGCGCACGGGCCTACAACATTTCCGCCCTCCATCGGAAATGCAGCCGCCGCAGCCGGGTTTTGAACCCACGACCTGCGGGTCAGTAGCCGAGTACCTTAGCCACTAGACCACCGCTGTGGGGCGAGATAATCATACCAGGAGATATAAATGCGCACATAGAAGATATAAATGAGTATACCAAACCAACAGGCAAAACAGGCAAAATGATCATGGATATGTGTGAAAGGCATCTTTCGATCACTTGCAATCGTACCGGGAAGTGTGAAAGGCAAATAACATGGGAGGCAGGAAGGCGTCAGTCGAGGATAGATTACGCATTGATCTCACATAGGATGTATGCTGAGGTGAATGCACATATTTGAATGTGGCTCCAGAATCTGGGTAGTGATCACGAACGTATCAAGCTAAGTTTTGGAAGAGCAGTGAAAGTGGGAAGAAGACAAGATGAGCAAATACAAGAAAATTTTTATCCAGAATGGGAAAGTTGAAATAGCCACTAAACAAATTGAGAAGTAATCACTGAAGATATTAAAACAGTGTGGACATACAGGAATCTATTCACACTATTTTAGCTGGAGCTTGCTAAGGCACGTGACAAGTCAGCGCGAAATCGAAAACACAAAACCAAAGAGTTGTTGAAATGAAAAAGTGAGGGGGGCCATAGCGAAACGTTAGGAAGCCTCCAGGAAACACATACACGCTAAGCAGTGGGGTGAGCTGACAGATGTTGTTGAAAGAAAATTTGAAATCTTTCGAAGCTGTAAAGGGATTCATCCCTTCTTATCAATGAAAAGATTAGAAGAAAGGGAGCTCAGTGGCTGACAGAAGTACTTAAAGAGATAGAAAGACAGCTGCGACATTTCGGAACCATCTAAACTCCCTAAGAAATGAGACGAGCCTAGAGCGGAGGTTCATGAAGACAGCTGAAGGTGCTAGGCTAGTAAGGGACGAAGTTATTGAATTTATAGGAACAAGGGTGACTGAAAATTTTAACAAAAAAGTGCTCTATGCACCACAATAGACAAGGAAGAATCAAGTGGCGCAATGGCTTCAATTTCACAATGAGAGTGGCAAAGGGTTGAGAAGATGGTTCCTAGTATTACATAAAGAGGCTCAGATGGCGTTCCAATTATGCTGAAAAAGACATTGGATACGAAGTCTATGCAGACTTTGAGAGAGGTAATGAGCAAAATGATAATCGATGGTGAAGTTCCCAATAGATGGAAACTTAGCAGGATGAGCATGATCTATAAAGGAAAGGGGGACAAAGCTGACATAAACAACTACCGTTTTATAACAGTGACATCAGTGGTCTACAGGCTGGCGATGCAGATTATAAAGAAAAGACTGCAGACAAGGATAGAGGATAAGGTATGCCAGGGGATCTGCATAATGGGTTTCGGAAACACAGGAGGTTGCAAGACAATCTGTTCTCACTAACGCAGTGCATCGAGATAGCAGGAAAGAAACACAGGCCCCTGTGGCTAGCGTTTTTGGATATCAAGAAGCGTAAGTTAGCGTGGTTCAAGAGGACTTGTGGTGAACCCTGGCTACTCTAGATGTGGAAGATGGAGTCACTAATCTTTTAAAGGATATCTATAGAGGTAACAAGACAGTTATAAAGTGGAAAAAACAGGTATCTAAGCCCACGGAGATAAAACGGGGGCTCAGGAAGGGGTGTCCTCTATAACCCTTGTTAATCATGATTTACCTACAAGGATTAGAAGTCAAATTAGAGGGAAGTGGACTGGGCTTCAACCTCTCTTTCGTTAAACAAGGAAAACTCATTGAACAGGCATTACCAGCATTGATGTACGCAGATGATATAGTCTAGTGCTAAACAACAAGGAAGGTTTGCAGAGATTGATGGACATTTGTGGTAATGAGGGAGATATGTTAGAGTTCAGATTAAGTACAGAAAAATCACCAGTCATAATTTTTAGTGATAATGAAGGTAGTGAGCTTGGAATTCAGGAGGTCACGCAAGAGACAACAGATAAATACAAATAGTTGGGCGTATGAAAATGCAATGGGACTGAGTACCTAAGGGAACACCTAATATACGTGACGAATAAACGTAAGAGGAATGCAGCGGTGATGAAACACAGGGCACTGTGCAATTACGTTA
This sequence comes from Rhipicephalus annulatus, assembly GCA_013436015.1. Classification (NCBI taxonomy): domain Eukaryota; kingdom Metazoa; phylum Arthropoda; class Arachnida; order Ixodida; family Ixodidae; genus Rhipicephalus; species Rhipicephalus annulatus. The sequence continues at coordinate 2,437 of WOVY01008156.1, forward strand.
GGTATGATGTTGTGAGAAGAATATAGAAAGGGGCCATGGTGCCTGGTCTGACATTCGGCAATGCGGTCTTGTGCATGAGATCAGAAGTTCAATCAATATTAGAAATTAAGCAACGTGGCATAGGTAGGCTTAACTTAGGAGTTCACGAGAATACACCCAATCAGAAAGTACAAGGTGATATGGGATGGACATCATTTGAGGGCAGGGAAGCTAGGAGCGAGATAAAATTTGAGAAGCGATTGAAAAAAATGGAGGAGGAGGGGTTGAGTTAGGAAGGTATTCAGCTACTTGTACATGAAGAATGTTGATGCAAAACGTAGGAGTTGAACCAGAAAACTGACTGTTAAATACTAAGAAAACAGCAGGGAGCCAAACCAAAAAAAAATTCGGTTAAGAAGAAGGTGAAGGAAGCTGAGACCGATATGTGGAAAATTGGTACATTATCAAGAGGTCCGCACTAGAGATCTATAAAACCTTTAAGCAGGAAACTGCCAAGCAAAAGATCTATGATAATACCCGGGTAGTTCTCTCTATTTTGAGGCCAGGACGGGAGTATTGCGAACCAAGGCATATCGAACCAAATACGAAGGGATAGACACGGTATGCACTGCGTATGGAGAGAAAGAGGAAACTGCCGAACACTTGATAATGTTCTTTAAAAGGCTTCACCCTAGAGTTCAGAATGATGGCGCAGAGTTCTTCAAAGCACTGACGTTTAGGGACAGGGAGGGCAAAATAGACTTTAGGTGGGTAGAATTACTGAAAGGGTATTATGTGATTGGTGGCTAAAGTCAAGGCACAAGGGAAAATAAACTCTTTGCTGCAGAGTACAAGTCCTCAACCTCACTGTTTAGAGGAAAAAATAAATCTAGTTTTTAGTTAACTAAGTATTACGGCCATATCAATCCATCTGTTCATCCGAATATTTGATGAAAAGATGCGATTGATGATTGATTGATATGAAGTGTTTAACATCCCAAAACCACCATATGTTTATGCGAGACGCCGAAGTGGAGGGTTCCGGAAATTTCGATCACCTGGGGTTTTTTAACGTGCACCCAAATTTGAACACACGGGCCTACAAGATTTCCTCCTCCATCGTAAATGCAGCCGCCGCAGCCAGCATTCAAGCCCGCAACCTACGGGTAAGCAGCCGAGTACCTTAGCCACTAGACCACCACGGTAGTGCAGTGAAAGGATGCGAGATGGCGGTTCTTAGAATGTTCACCAGTGAATGGACGGATGAACAGACGTATGAACGAACAGACATACAAGCAGATGGACGGACGAATGCGCACGTGGGACTCTTGAAAAGACTGACAGATGTACAAACGTACGAGCAGATGGACGCATGAATGAATGGACGGATGGATGGATGCACAGATGAACGAACGGACGATCGAATACACGGATCGGTGCATGAACGGACGCGTGGATGAATGCACGGACGAACGGATGGACGAACGGATGGACGGACGAATGCATGGACAGATGGATGCTTCACCCCACTCATTATCATTCAGTCCGTGGATCAGGGACTGAATGATAATGGGTTGATAAACAGTGAGGTTGAGGACTTGTGGATCAGGACGTGCATTTGCGGCCGCGTCGCTTTAGATTCTGTCGAGAAATAGAACTTTTTATTATGTTTCTTTATTGGCATAACGGTGTCTATTAGAGCACGGCTTTTCTATTTCAAGACGCGGGGGAGATGCCGACGAACCGGAAAAGACAACGACTCACGTCGCCTCGCCAGCAGCACTGTCCGCGCTGAAGTACCTCCTCCATCTAGAAAAAAAGTATAAGTGGAGTGCAAGAGAAAGACGCAGCCGCAATCTTTGTGGCGAAAAGACGCATTCTGCCTCAGCCACTGCGTTGCAAAGCTCCTCCGTGCGCACAACAAGGATGTTGGTTCTAATTATCTATAACTCTTGCAATTACACTCCAAAGTTCTTTTAGGTGCGATTAGCGCGAAAATAGTGTCGTATTGGAAGCTAGGTCAACGGTGTAAAACACAGCTAACACCGAATCTTGCACACTTGCTCCAACATGCTGCTGGTTTGGTGCGTAGAAGCAGGAACACTTGGCCGCAAAAGCCGACTTATCACTTCTTGCCATAAAAAAAGGGACTGGCAACATTGTGTTTTAGCAAACGACGGAAAGTGGTGGGTCAAAGGCTGACTTCACCCATAAAATCACAGCACATTCACGGAATGAATGACGATGAGTGGGCCGAAGCGGCCTTCAGCCTGTCTGTCCGTTCATTCTTGCTTCCGTCCATCCGCGCAATTATCCGTGCGTCTGTCAGTGGGTCCATTCGTCTCTCCATGCGTCCGTTCGTCCGTCCGTCCATCCGTTGGTCTGTCCATCCATTCATGCGTCCATCCGTCCTGCCATCAGATAGTCGGTCTGGCCGTCCATCCATGCGTTCGTCTGTGCGTCCATCTATGAAAACTTTAGGTACCGCCATTACGCATCTCGCATTTCCTGTGGCACATACCCACTCTAGAGCGGGTATGTGCCAAGCGCGTCCCGCTTGGAAGAAGGGGAACAACGCTTGACCCTAAGGAGCTTCGCCCCTAAAATGGACACGCGCGCATATGAACGCTCCCAATCTTGCTATACTCCGGGTGCATCGTCTGCTGCAGCACGCACTGCGGCAGTCCAGCGCACCGTTGCTCACGGTCGCTTTCTTGTAGTGGTATTATCAAACTTAAACAATCATCGGACTTCCAGTCGACATCCTCGAACCGCATTCGTGCGCTTCTTTTGTGGATGCGCACAAGTTTAAGTGTACAGGTTTTCCCGAATCTGTTGCCCATTAAAGTTGGCTCAGAATCGATGTCCTGCCTTTATTTGAGCTCTCTGCATTGCCTTTTAGCTCAACGCACTGGAGGTTCTAGGTAAATGAGCATTTTCAGCGTAGTTTTAGCGACAACTGCTACCATTTTAACCAAAACCACCTGACTAGACAAAAAAACGGCCAAAAAGTGTCTGTGAAATCCACAAACAAGAAGACTTACTGGAATACGAAAATGCTCTAAAAAGAGTATGTTTTCTACTAGTTACAAAAAGACGTTCCCGAAAAAAATACCCATGCTTCAAACTGTTCGTCAAAACGTCTTTGCGACGGCCAGCAATTGTGAGCAGAGTGCAAAATGTTGCAGCCACTTCGCTTCCTCTCTCGAGTTTTACACCTTTTCAAAAAGACTAACCACCACTTGGTTTGGTGGCTAATGTACTCGGCTGCTGTCCTGCAGGTTGTGGGCTTGAATTCCGGCCACGGTGGTCTTATATTCGATGAAGACGAGTACGCTTGAGGCCCATGTGCTTAAATTTAGGTGCACGATTAAGAACACCCCCAAGTGTTCGAAGTTTCCTAGCCCTTTACTACTGCATCTCTCATACACTTATGGTGATTTTGGGACGTTATATCCTAGCAATTAGTGTGATCTCTTGGAACAGCTACTAATTGGTTTTCTTGCAAAAAAAAAGAAATAAAGGCTGTTCTAATCACAGTGCCAGACATCACTACTCTAGCGATCATGCTCTTTTCATGAGCGGTATGACTAAAAAGTGCACTGGCAACCACTTCAACTTTTCAAGCACAATTTAAAAGAGGTCACGAACTATTGAGTTTTCATGAAATGTGTCTAGACAGCTTCCTCATCTGATTTTATTGTAAAAAGAAGGCTGCGTAAGTGATGATGTAAGCAGCTTTATTGAAAAATACCTCACCGGTGTGAGTGCACGTTCGATCGATTCGGGCAAGGCTGCCCCCGGGCTACTTGTTAGCGATGCTAGGTACTCTTTGCACGCTGTCATTATTTGAATTTTTCTGTGAACGTACCCACCGATGTCATACACTCACCATGCATTACTTACTGGGTCACTACGCGGCACCGAGAAGGTGTGATACCGACATGTATCACACTCCATCACCTGCTGTAAGGTGCAGAAGTGGAAACACTGGGATTAGGAACATATCTACTGCTGTTATATGAAGGAAATTTATGAAAACATAGTCACGTGTAAAACATTGATTGATTGATTGATATGTGGGGTTTAACGTCCCAAAAACCATTCTATGATTATGAGAGACGCCGTAGTGGACGGCTCCGGAAATTTAGACCACCTGGGGTTCTTTAACGTGCACCCAAATCTGAGCACACGGGCCCACAACATTTCCGCCTCCATCGGAAATGCAGCCGCCGCAGCCGGGATTCGAACCCGCGCCCTGCGGGTCAGCAGCCTAGTACCTTAGCCACTAGACCACCACGGCGGGGCACGTGTAAAACATCATCCCTTATATACGATTGTGTTTGTTTATAAGAAAAGTATATATTGAGGAAAAATTATTCACTGCTGTATAGGCAGCGCAATAGTTGACAACTTATCGAATGCCGATGTGAATGAACTCTGTTGTACAAGCATCGACATCGATGTTTGCATCACGGAGTTGAACTAAGTTGTTCGTCGCTTGCCAGTCATCTTGATGTTCTATTTCTGGCGGTTCCTCCAAGCTGGGAACTGGACATACGAAGGGCGCGGTGCGTTTGGGGGGGGAGGGGATAGTTGGCACCTTGGTTATGAATGTTTTGGCTTCGATTTATGAGGAGCAATAGCTGGGGAAAAGCGCGGAAGGGTTCCTGACGTAAGATCCTCCTTTCCCACGTGAAACCGACATGATGGCAAAGCGTTACCATGTTGTTATTATAAAATTGAGTGTACTAGACCTAGTGTTGGGCAGTGAGATTTCTATTTTTGCGTTGCAAAGCTTGCTCCAACTATCTGTAGTGTGTCGCATTTTGTGGGAGGTCTGTCAGATTCAACAATAATTGGTTTATGACCCCTTCAAGAAAAATCACGGCATGCAACTTATTTTCTTGACCAGGCCATATTTAAAAACTTGGCTGTAGTAACACGGTCTTAACTTGTTTCGGTTGTCCGCTCACATACATAGAGTATTTTTCAGCTATCTTTCAGTGTGTACCTTAATCATGCTTTCAACTTACGCTGGCGGATAAAACGATTCTCTTTTCTCTAATACTTACATTTATATTATTTATGCACTGCATCTTATTTGAACGTGATAGTGTGAAAAAGTTTGTTTTGCAGAAATACCGATGTCGGTATTTTTGGTTATCAGCAAAAAGACATAATCTTGTCCATAACAAAAAAAATCAAGACACCTGCCAACAAAATAAATAAGGAGCCTCAATAGGAGTACGAATTGAACCGACGCTGGCTGCGTGGAAATTAGGTGTCTTACCATACACAGACGCACGCCAATGATCGAAGCAGATTTGAAAAAAAAATGACATGCAGTATAGAGTAGCCCCACCGCGGTGGTCTACTGACTAAGGTGCTCGGCTGCTAACCCACAGGTCGCGGGATCGAATCCCGGCTGCAGCGGCTGCATTTTCGGTGGAGGTAAAATTGCTGTACATCCTTGTGCTCAGAGTTGGGTGCACGTCAAAGAAACCGAGGTGGTCGAAATTTCCGGAGTCCTCCACTACGACGTCTCTCATAATTTTATGGTGGTTTTAGGACGTTCCCTTCCATATATAAATCAATCATGTAGTAGAAGTTTTTACTGATGTTGTGTTAAACAAAAAAAAAAACCGCGGCCTTGTTTGAACTGCTTTTGTTCATGTAGTAGAAGGACGTGGTGGAAGTGTAGAATTTGCTGAGCGTCAAAACATGTGAAATGCGCAACGAGTGGGTGTTTGAAAGGCCCACTCATTTCAGAGCGCTCTGATGTTCGCGTGTTGCCTCACGCACGCGTTGTTTCTCTCGTGGATTCACAACAGAAACAATTAGGACGTTTTTGCACTTTTTCTTTCTATAGACATTCTACGAAAGTTAGAAACGCCCAGTGTTTCACACACAGTTGTTTGTTCTCTGGCAGCATAGTTGAGGCATACACCGAGACCGAAGCTAGGCTAGTAATAGAGAAAGTGATTTGCACAGACAGCTATCACGTGTACTCTTTAAGGCGAAGCTCAGGCGTAGTCACAGTTTTGGAGTCGTTGTGTTTGTAATTGTTGTCACACAGTATACACATGATACTCCACGGCGTTGCATCTGCCATGCCCGCCAAGAGGTTATGCCTATAATAATAATAATAATAATAATAATAATAATAATAATAATAATAATAATAATAATAATAATAATAATAATAATAATAATAATAATAATAATAATAATAATAATAATAATAATAATAATAATAACAATATTAATAGTAAGGGAGTGATAATTTTCACTTCCACAAATACATGAACTCTCGGGGAACGGGCAATGCTAGACAGGAAATGTTTTTACGATCGTCCATCCGCTGGCCCGTCACCGCACGGCGAAAGAGACCAGGGGCTATACAATATGAATATCTCAAGCTGCCTATAGCAGATTTCATCTTCGTCTTTGCCGCCGTGTAACCGTGTTCACCAATAAATAAATAATTATTTAAATAAATAATAAAGAAATAAATAAATCATTCACAACGTAATCGATATATGAATAATAAATAAAATAGAATAACGGTAAGCTTCGTGACAGAGTTGTCATTGCGGTCACCGTTTTAGAGCCCTGCGTGAAACAGGCGTACATCACGGTAGATAAATCTACTGCTCTTCAGTATGCTTCCTTCATACATGACAAACAACTTTTCGTACAAGAAACAGCACCGTGTCAACAACAGCGCAAAAAAGGACTTGTGAAAATACATTTGCGGTGACCGCTTGCCATCACCGCCACGATCACAACACGTGTGCCCCAGGCCGGGTGAGCGAAATCAGACTTCAGTGCCACTAGTTTTAGCGACTGCCCCCGTCCTGTCTCTCTCGCGAATATACGAAACTGGGTTTACTCTAGTAATGTTGACTACGATTTGTTTATGCGCGTGCGTGCAATCACACTGAAAAGCCGCGCTTGCGTTAAAAGACGAGGGCGAAAAGTTCTTAGTGCCACGGGCGCATGTCACGTATTTTTTAAAACAATGCTGTCTTCCCCTGCTTAGCTTCCGATACTTTCGTCGGGACGAAAAAAAAATTTAATTGTGGTATGCGAAAACTCACCATAACTCTGTTCGGACTGAATGGAGTCTCAAACTTGAGGATTTTTCGGCATTGGCATTTATACCTTATGGTTTGTCTTAAGTTACCTTCGGAATCTCTAATAAAAACTAATTCACTGCCTTTCTGCTACACCGTACACCCTTCTTCAAACAAAAACCCAGGGTCAGAAAGGCCACGTGTTTTCTTCGCCAAAGTACGAATTGTAATAAGGAGATACAAAAATTTTTCCAAGGCAAACTTTAAAAGTATGTTTACGTGGACACAATTGACCGACAAGGGAATGTAGTATTATTACACGCATCAAAAGCTGAGCCCCACGCTGTGATACGTTGAAAGTTCCCATAGAGTTGCATCGCGGAATATGTCAGATGCGATTTGCCTGAATTTTTGCAAGATGCCCCATGTTGGTATTTTTCGTGCAATCTTAGTTTTCTGAGTGGCATATCCACTTTCGTTTCCAGCCACTGGATCGGCATGCGATTATGCGACGGCATCCTGTCCTGATGGTAAGGTTTCTTACTGCACTGACAACGACCATGGTACCTGCTATTGCCTGTGCAGTAAGTGTTTTTCTGAATTTATAGATTGAAATACGTGGCCCGAATCAGAAGGCCACCATACATACTTATCAGAATATTAGGAGGAGATCAGATATTCTAAATAGTGTTTCAGTAATTTTTATTCTAAAGCAGTGTGCGAGTCTCTAAACGCATGACACAGAAATATTTCTTCACTCTGAATGTATAAGAGTGACGCTTTTTATTCACGCATGTCCATGCAGACATACTCCAAATGTATTAGGTCAATTCATTGGTGTTGTGAACTGCGTGGTATGAGTTCCTGACATTGTGTAGCAGTTCTCTTCATTTTGAGATAAACACTTATATAAAAAAGGATCATGTTATGTGACTTGATTTCTTGTAATCTCTGGCTAAACAGTCGGTTTCTATGGAAGAGAAGGGGGAAGACACCTACTTCTTTAGAAGTGAAGCTGCACTCTAAAAAAAGAGCGAGTAAAAAGGTTGTCTTTTTGTCCACCAACAATAATCGTCATCTATATTGCATTCCAACCTAAAGCTATCGCCCCACGCCCGGTACATTCCAGTCACGATCGACATACGATCGACATGCCCATTATCAGGGCTACATTGCATTGTCGATAGGAAAGTGGCCAGCGCCGAGTTTTCAAGAAAGGAAGCGCACGCAAGCCTGATGACGATTATTGTTGTGGGTCAAAAAGACACCCTTTTTACTCGATATTTTTTCAGAGTGTGTGTAAACTTAAAGGCTCGTTTGCCATGGAAGACACAGTATTAACGACAATTTACAGACAACAAAGCCAGTAAATATATCGGATGGTAAGAGAAGTAATTGTAATGGATATGAGAGCAAAGAAATGCGGACGAAAGTATAACATGAAACTGGCAGGATCCGTGCTTTTACCTTTGAATAACGCGTCGCAACACTCGCCGCAATGGTAACAGACGGCGCTGACTGAAGGGCTCAAGTTTACTGTATATATATATATATATATATATATATATATATATATATATATATATATATATATATATATATATATATATATATATATACGTATATCGTGGTTCGGCTCCGCGGTTATTACCTACCCTAAGTAGACATAGTCTTTTACAACCAGAAGTGCACAGTGCACTATTACCTCTCTCGAAGCGCGGCTCTTTTCCGATGTTGTTGTACATTAGTTTTGTTTTCTGCAGATTAATTTAAGACCCACATTTCTGCTCTCCTTGTCTAACTCCGTAATTATGAGTTGCGATTTGTCCCCTGAAATACTCAGCAGTGCAATGTCATCAGCGAAGCGCAAGTTACTAAGGTACTCTCCATTAACTTTTATCCCTAACTGTTCCCGTTCTAGGGAACAATAGGGTGGAGCACATTTGGCAAGCACTCTCAAACTATGACAGGTAGATTGCCACTATCCCTCAAGAGGAAGGTATATCACAGCTGTATCTTGCCGGTACTTAGCTATGGAGCAGAAACCTGAAGACTTACAAAGAGGGGTTCAGCTTAAATTGAGGACGACGCAGCGAACAATGGAAAAAATGGCAGGTGTAACCTTAAGAGACAAAAAGAGAGCAGAGTGGATAAGGGAACAAACAGGGGTTAAGGATATCATAGCTGAAATCAAGAAGAAATGGACATGGGCCGGGCATGTGGCGCGTAGACAGGATAATCGCTGGTCGTTAAGGGTAACTAACTGGATTCCCAGAAAAGCCAAGCGAATCAGGGGGAGACAGAAGGTTAGGTGGGTAGATGAGATTAAGAAGTTTGCGGTTATAAATTGGCAGCGGCAAGCATAGCACCGGGTTAAACTGGCGAAACATGGGAGAGGCCTTTGTTCTGCAGTGGACGTAGTCAGGCTGATGATATATATATATATATATATATATATATATATATATATATATATATATATATATGTGTGTGTGTGTGTGTGTGTGTGTGTGATGCTATGAGGACTGGGGGATACAGCCTGGCTCATACGCCACGTTTATTTCATCGTCACTTCTTCCTCGGCTTTTCCTACCATGCTTCCCTTCCCTCCGAAAGATGGCACTGGTTACAAACAAGAACAAATTCAAGAAGAGATTCAACAAAATAATGCCCGAATTCACAGTTTCACGCCCCGACGGAGTTCCACAATCTCACTAAACCTTCAAGGCCGAGGAAGCAGTCCGGTGAATTCTATAAGAACTCTGGTGGGCGAGGTTGACTGTTGCGTTCTGCACGACACAAGCGCGGGTTGAAGGCAAAAATTACCGATGGCACAGCATTTCTTGCGAGGAATGAACAAGAGTAGAAGTCCTTGTAGCATGTGAGTGTCGGATGCCATAGGCACCGAGTTCTCCGCCGTAGACACTGCTTTCTGTGTCGTGGCTGAGACAGAACGAGTGCTTGCAGCCTGCATGTGCGAGAACTGAAGCTGATGATATGATTCCTGTGTTCCTTTATTGTACTCGCGGTAGCTGCATGTCTCTTTAGTAGATTTATGTGGTCTTCTCTGAGTTTGTTGAATCGTAGACGCGGCCTTGAGAACTTGTGCAGAAAACTTTGTCGACGTTGCTTTCTGGTAAGATGGTTTAGGCATCGACTTTGTCTTTGCTTCTTCACTTGGTGCTGGCTCGAAGTTAGCCACAAGTGTACTCGTGATGATGTTTCGCTTGTTCGCTGTTTTTGTTCGAGTAAGCGATGTAGTGCCTGGGGTTCATGGAGTTGCCCTTCTTGAAATTGCTCGTTTTGTTGCCAAAGTTTGTCAGATGGGTATCTTTCAGGAAAATGAGTCGCCTTTTCTTTTGCGCGATGATGTGATCAATAGATTTTGGTTGTCGATACTCTACTGCTTCGCTTGTCTTGCGGTGAAAGCAGCGTGACAGACTGATGAGAAAGCTCCCAAGACGGCTGTGAGTCAACATTGATTGTAAATTATTCTGTCAGTCAGCAATGCGCCAGCATTGGTGGATTCGAAATTTCTGCAGCGCTTTGACTCACATTTGTGTTATCACTTAACGATGAGCGCACAACAGACATGGCTTGAGGTGGTTCTGATGGCTTACGTTTTTTTTTGCAGCGTGATTAGGTTGAGAATGTCTGTCGAAAGACTCTGTTCCACAACGTCAGTTTGTAAGCTGGTATTGTGAGCATTCACCACCTCGTCACGCGTAAATGCAGTCGCATCTTCGAAACCACGTGGGCCTTGTGTGTGACACGAAACAGCAAGTGATACGAGTGGTTCAGGAACATCTCAAGTGTTGTGGTGCATTGAACACGTTTAAAATGCCGATTTCTTTGCTATTTGGAAGACGTTTTTTCGGAAGAGTCATATGATGGTACATTGGTGGTAAATTTTCTCTGAGGTCGTATTTGGAAAATAGGCTTACCGCAAGAAGACTTCGCTGCAAATTGGATGGGTCAGTTGAAAAGCCTTCCACTGATGTGGTGTGGACGGATCTATATTGTATTCTTTGAAATGGGTGACCATTTCTTCTTTGATCTTTTTCAAGTCTCATCGTTCTCGTAGATGTGGGTGAGGTAAAATTTGAATGCCTCACCGGGGAGAGGGGCGTAGTCGGTGAAGTTTGTGACCATCACCCATTCCAACCAGGATGCATTGGCTATATATATATATATATATATATATAATATATAGCCAATGCATCCTGGTTGGAATGGGAGATGGTCACAAACTTCACCGACTACGTCCCCTCTCACCGACTATATATATATATATATATATATATATATATATATATATATATATATATATATATTGAAATAACTTGCAGATAGCACATAAGAAAAGGATAGTATTTACTTATGTGCTATCTGCCTTTTCTTATGTGCTATCTGCAAGTTATTTCAATATAGAAAATACCCGGACCTGTCGTGCCTTCCCTTCAAGTTCTTATATATATATATATATATATATATATATATATATATATATATATATATATATATATATATATATATGTATATATATATAAAGTGCATAGAGCTTTAACCACTACGGTAACTTTGTGGTCAGTGGTGGTAGAAAGGTCGCATGCTCGAATCCATCCGGTGGCAAACTATATTTTTGTCCACTAGAATTTTTTGCATTGTCATCACAATCAGTCATGGCCACGTTACCAGTCAAAAGTAACAGTTTTATAGTTGTAGTTACTCTGAAATTAAGACGGCGTTAGTTTTCCGTTGCTGTACAAAATATTTGTACAAACCAAGTGATAGGATTTTATTTATAGATAAAAATACGAAGGCATGTGCGGGTAGACAAAATTGCACGTCGTAAAATCTTCGATGAAGGAAACCTAAACAATGGCTCAGCACCAGCCTTCTTTGTGAATGCCTCATTTTGCTGCACCAATTTATTTGTTCATGCAGCTTCAGTAAAATGGGCTTACTTTGCAAATAATAATAATAAATATCCATGGACGTTCGAAGTGGAAAGCGTAATTAATATACTGAAACGACAGCATTATCTTAGCACGTTTATTAGCGATACCCAAAGGCACATCTGTATAGAAATGGGGAATACGTTACGAGTGAAGACAACGTTTAAAATGTCTATTTCTGATCTTCAAGGTGTATCAAACCATTTTAGAAAAGCTCTACGTTCGCCGGGCGCAAAGCTCTCGTTGGAAAATGTGTTCGTGAAAATGTGCAAGCATGATGTGGGGATTGCGATGCAATTAACCATCATCGAAATGGGCAGAAAAGGATCAACAAATGGAATATTGCTAAAGCAACTCATGCAACGTGTTCTAGGACGGGGTTTGTTTACCACTGCTGTAACTGGACATAGCTTTGACCCAAGCAATGCGATGACCCTGGCGCGTGATCAAAGTGGAGGGAGGGGGAGAAAACTGGGAGTCAGAGTTAAACTTTTACAATGAGTTACAAAGAAATTTTAAAGAGTGAATCGCTAGTTCACAATATCTGTTGCTCTCAACCATATTGCGCTTTGCTGTTTCTAGCCGCCTGTTCAACTAGATTACCTCGGAGCCTCGGACGAAGGTGACTAAACTTGGCGTCCTAATGATTCACTGGTACACCTGGAGCAAAGCTAGCAGGCCAAGTGACTAAAACAAACATATATATATATATATAAACTGACGGGAACTTAGTTTTAGCGACCTCAACTCCCAAGCTGTAACGGGAGTGGTGTTGTGTAAATGTGAAAAATGGAAAGGAAATGGAAAAGTAACTCTAATGCTATTTCCCGTTACAGTTACTGCGTAAATAAGTAGCAGTGTTACAGATACAAGTTCCTCTAAGTTAAAAGTACCTAGTCACAGTTACAAGTCACAAGTCACGCGTTACTGGTTACTAGTTTTTGGCCAAAACTGATTAAAATTACTTGTAGTAACTTCACCTGTTTTTGTATTGGCCTCAGATTCTGGTAATTAATTGTCAATATTGATAACTATTGTATAGCATTTAATCATGCTATTGAGATGAGGTGACCTCAAAGCATTTTCATATACAATGATCCGTTGAATTTGTGAAGAATAGTATTACACATCACGCGTGATCCGTGTTTCTCACGCAGAATTGTACTATTTATGACAACAAAAAAACTAGACAAACAAGACACCAATAGACAAGCCTGTACTGTAGGTTTCAAGATACGATGATAGTAAGTGTGGTTAATAAAAGCCTTAGGAAAACGTACGCAATAAAAAGGGAGTAGGTGCACTAGCACAGAGCTATGCAAGTACATTTACCTGCCTCTCAAATGTATCAGGTAGGTTTATCAGGTCGGATCATATTCCCCAGTTCCAGCTAGTGTATAATGTGTAAAATAACGACTTGTATTTTTTTTATTTAGACAGGACTAGCGCAAAATATATTTGTCCTAAAACAAGCCGAAGAGGTATGTACGGTGTCCTTTAACATTATTATCTATCAGAACCAATTTCAACAAAGCGTACGATGTAGAATTGAATCTATTGGGAATTATAGGCTTATGAAAATTTAAATGCAACCGGTGCTGTTTTTTTCACGCTCAATAAGCCTATATGTGTACTTAACCGAAACTATAAAGCTACATTTTCTATCTTCTGTCGGACTTGATAAGACAGTTCAATTACGGTTCTAACAAAATTGGGGAGCTGCGCACTAATGGTACACAGACTCCGAAAATGGTAAAACTGGTCGTTTCCTACCTCCTCACGCTTACCTATTTTTTCCACCCCTAGTAATATTATAAAATAT
>WOVY01008157.1:0-20582 GCA_013436015.1 Rhipicephalus annulatus
CTGTTCCTCCATGCGTCCGTCCGTGCGTCAATCTAGAGAACACTCTGCGTACTGCCATCTCGCGCGTGTATACCCGTGGTTCATACCATCTTTACGCGTCCGTCTACCTGTCCGTCTGTCTGCCATGTCTGTCTGTCTCTCCGTTCATGCGTCCGTCCGTGCGTCCGTCTAGAGAACACTCAAGTATGCCATCTCGCATACCCTGTGGCAATAGCCGCTTCACACGTCCGTCTACCTGTCCGCTGTCTAACAGTCTGTCCATATGTCCGTCCATGCGTCCTTCCGTGCGTCCATCTAGAGACACTCAAAGTACCGCCTCTCGCATACCCTGTGGCACATAGGCGCTTTACACGTCCGTCTACCTGTCCTTCTGTCTGCCACTCTATCTGTCTGTCCGTCCATGCGTCCATCCGTGCGTCCAACCAGAGAACACTCAAAGTATGTCCATCTCGCATACCTTGTGGCACATTCGCTTCACACGCCCGTCTACCTGTCTGTCTGTCTAACAGTCTGTCTGTCTGTCCATCCGTGCGTCCGTCCGTGCGTCCAACAGAGAACACTCAAAGTATGCCATCTCGCATATCTTGTGGCACATATTCGCTTCACACGTCCGTCTACCTGTCTGTCTAACAGTCTGTCTGTCTGTCCATCCGTGCGTCCGTCCGTGCGTCCATTTAGAGAACACTCAAAGTACCGCTATCTCGCATACCCTGTGGCACATAGGCGCTTTACAAGTCCGTCTACCTGTCCGTCTGTCTTCCAGCCTGTCGGTCCGTCCATGCGTACATCTAGAGAACACTCAAGTACCCGCCATCTCGCATACCTGTGGCACATAGCCACTTTACAGGTCCGTCTACCTGTCCGTCTGTCTGCCAGCCTGTCTGTCTGTCCGTCCATGCGTCCGTCAATGCGTCCATCTAGAGAACACTCAAGTACCACCATCTCGCATACCCTGTGGCACATAGCCACTTTACACGTCCGTCTACGTGTCCGTCCGTCTGCCAGTCTGTCTTTCTGTCCACCCGTGCTTTGGTCCATGTGTCCACTAGAGAACACTCAAAATGCCGCCATCTCGCATACGCTGTGGCACATAGCCGCTTCACACGTCCGTCTACCTGTCCATCTGTCTGCCAGTCTGTCAGTCTTTCCGTCCGTGCATCCGTCTGTGCGTCCATATAGAGAACACTGAAATTACCGCCATCTTGCATACCCTGTGGCACATAGCCACTTTACACGTCTGTCAACCTGTCCGTCTGTCTGCAGACTGTCTGTTTTCTCCGTTCGTGCTTCCGTCCGTGCGTCTGTCTAGAGAACACTCAAAGTATGCCATCTCGCATACCCTGTGGCACATAGCCGCTTCACACATTCGTCTACCTGTTTGTCTGTCTAACAGTCTGTCTGTCTGTCCGTCCGTGCGTCTGTCCGTGCGTCCATCTAGAGACACTCAAAGTACCGCTATCTCGCATACCCTGTGGCACATAGCCACTTTACAGGTCCGTGTACCAGTCCGTCTGTCTGCCAGTCTGGTCTGTCTGT
Organism: Rhipicephalus annulatus; assembly: GCA_013436015.1. Classification (NCBI taxonomy): domain Eukaryota; kingdom Metazoa; phylum Arthropoda; class Arachnida; order Ixodida; family Ixodidae; genus Rhipicephalus; species Rhipicephalus annulatus. Next base: position 1,537 of record WOVY01008157.1, read on the forward strand.
CCCTCCGTGCGTGTTCGTCGTTGCGTCCATCTAGACAACACTCAAAGACGCGCCATCACGAATACCCTGTAGCACATAGCCGCTTTACAGGTCCATCTACCTGTCCGTCCGTCTGCCAGTCTGTCTTTCTGTCCAACCGTGCGTCGGTCCATGCGTCCACTAGAGAACACTCAAAGTACCGCCATCTCGAATACCCTGTGGCACATAGCCGCTTTACACGTTTTTCTACCTGTCCGTCTGTTTGCCAGTCTGTCTGTCTGTTTGTTCGTTGCGTCCGTCCGTGAAGTCCGTCTAGAGAACACTCAAAGTATGCATCTCGCATACCCTGTGACACATAGCCGCTTCACACGTCCATCTACCTGTCCGTCTGTCTAACAGTGTCTGTCTGTTTGTCCGTGCGTCCTTCTAGATAACACTCAAAGACCGCTATTTCGCATACCCTGTGGCACATAGGCGCTTTACAAAGTCCGTCTAACCTGTCCGTCTGTCTGCCAGCCTGTCTGTCTGTCCGTCCGTGCGTCCGTCAATGCGTCCATCTAGAGAACACTCAAAGTACCGCCATCTCGCATACCCTGTGGCACATAGCCACTTTACAGGTCCGTCTACCAGTCCTTCTGTCTGCCAGTCTGTCTTTCTGTTCATCCGTGCGTCCGTCCATGCGTCCATCTAGAGAACACTCAAAGTACCACCATCTCGCATACCCTGTGGCACATAGCCACTTTACACGTCCGTCTACCTGTTCATCCATCTGCCAGTCTGTCTTTCTGTCCACCCGTGCGTCGGTTCATGCGTCCACTAGAAAACACTCAAAATGCCGCCATCTCGCATACCCTGTGGCACATAGCCACTTCACACGTCCGTCTACCTGTCCGTCTGTCTGCCAGTCTGTCAGTCTTTCCGTCCGTGCGTCCGTCTGTGCGTCCATATTGTCACGTACCAAGAGCCGTACAGAAGGGACAGGAACAGCGGGGCAGGAAAGATACGAGCGTGTATCTTCGAAACGAGGCGCTAACCACACTTCTTCTTCGTTTTTCTTGCCCTTTTCGGCTCGCTAGGGCTTGCCGGCTCACAACTCTAGGTGGCATTATTCCCCCTCCCATTAGAGCATCGACCCGATGCTCATACACAAGGGGACAGCAGGGTCGGTAAGGGAAAAAAAAAGAGAAACGGTAGCTATAGTGCACAGGGCATATGCAGGTGCAAAAAATTGTCTGAGGTTGGTCATAAGAGAAAAAAAAACATTAACAGAGTTCACAGTTCGTTCGAGACCCAACGGGCAATGTAAAAAAAACGAAAATGTTTGCTGCATGGGGCATAATAAGACGAGTATCACCGCGTAATATAAGGTTTTAGGCGGACGACATGCACAATCTCTGTTCGTGGTGAGTGGCGCTGTGTCGTTGCCGAGCCTCCGTCTGGAATAACTTCATAGTTGACCTCGTTCAACCGCCGTAATACTTTGTAGGGTCCGAAGTACTTGCTCAGGAGTTTTTCGCTCAGACCTCGCCGTCTAACAGGAGTCCAAACCCACACTTGGTCGCCAGGTTGGTAGGAGACTTGTCGGTGGTGGATATTGTACCTTCGGGCGTCTTCACATTGCTGCGATCTTATGTGCACGCGAGCTAATTGACGTGCTTCCTCTGCACGCTGAATGTAATCGTCGACATCGGGAGTTAGTAGCTCGCGCTGGTCGATGTCACAAGGAATCATAGCGTCTAGCATGGTTTGCACGCCTCTACCGTAAACGAGGCGGAAGGGTGCGAACCTTGTCGTTTCCTGGGTTGCGGTGTTGTACGCAAACGTTACGTATGGCGGGATTTCGTCCCACGTTTTATGCTGCACATCCACGTACATAAAAATCATGTCCGCCAGCGTTTTGTTCAGCCTTTCTGTTAGAGCCGTTACTCTGGGGGTGGTATGCGGTTGTCTTGCGGTGGTTCGTGTAACTGAGCTTGAAGATGTCGTCCAACAGTTTTGCCGTAAACGCTGTCCCTCGGTCAGTGATGATGAATGACGGGGCACCGTGACGAAGCACAATGTGGTGCATAAAAAACTGGGCGACTTCAGATGCTGTACCGCGTGGCAATGGCTTCGTTTCAGCATAACGCGTCAAGTAATCAGTTGCGACGATGATCCACTTGTTTCCGGAGTGAGACATAGGAAATGGTCCAAGAAGGTCCATCCCAACTTGGTCAAACGGCGTACGCGGTGGATCGATGGGTTGTAAGAGGCCTGCAGGCTTCACAGGTGGTGACTTGCGACGCTGACATTCGCGGCATCCTTTCACGTAGCGTTTGACACAAGCTGCGAGTTTTGGCCAGAAATATAGCTTTCGAACCCGGTCGAGTGTCCGTGAGTATCCCAGGTGGCCGGATGTCGGCTCATCGTGGCAGGCTAATAGGATGTCATCACGAAGGTCATGAGGGACGACTAGAAGATAAGATCTGCTGCCAACACCAGTGTTTTTCTTGTATAATATGTCGTGTCGTAAGCAAAATGACGGCAACGTACGGGAAAGGGGACGAGGAACAGACGCGGTGCTGCCTTCTAAATGATCGATGATGGGTCTTAACTCGGGGTCCGCTCGTTGCTTACTGAGGAGGTCCGCCCCACTGAGAGTCCCCAGGAAGGTGCTGTCGTCTTCTACAGCTGTATGGTCGGACTCCAGAGGTGCTCGTGATAGCGTGTCGGCGTCTTCATGCTTTCTACCCGACTTGTATACAATGGTGATATCGAACTCCTGAAGTCGCAGACTCCATCGTGCTAATCGCCCAGAGGGGTCTCGGAGGTTAGCCAACCAACATAAAGCGTGGTGATCACTCACAACTTTGAATGCGCGCCCATATAGATAAGGCCTGAACTTTGTAATCGCCCATATTACCGCGAGACATTCTTTCTCTGACATTGAATAGTTGGTTTCGGCACGTGATAGAGTGCGGCTCGCGTAGGCAATCACACGTTCAATCCCATCTTGTGTTTGCAGCAGGATAGCTCCGAGACCAATGTTGCTTGCGTCAGTGCGCACCTCTGTGTCAGCGTCCTCATCGAAATGACCGAGTAAAGGAGGGGAACACAATCGATGTTGCAGTTCCGCAAAGGCAGTCGCTTGTTCGTCAGTCCACTGAAATGGGGTGTCGTCACGCGTAAGTCTGATGAGAGGCTCCGCAACCTTAGAGAAGTTTTCAATAAAACGGCGATAGTAGGCGCAGAGCCCCAGAAATCGCCGAAGACTTTTTTTGTCTGTCGGAGCTGGAAAAGAGGCCACAGCAGCAGTCTTCTCGGGATCGGGCCGAACGCCTGCAGCGCTCACAACGTGACCGAGGAACTTCAGTTCATTGTAGCCGAAATGGCACTTCTCTGGCTTGAGGGTAAGGTCAGCGGATCGTATGGCTTCAAAACACTCCGAAGGCGATGAAGGTGCTCGTCAAACGTTTTTGAAAAGACAACGACATCATCTAGATAGACGAGGCAACTTTTCCACTTGAGGTCAGCGAGAACGGTATCCATCATTCGTTGGAATGTGGCCGGAGCGGAACAGAGGCCGAATGGGAGCACTCGGAACTCATACAGGCCGTCAGGAGTTACAAAAGCCGTTTTTTCGCGGTCACGTTCATCGACTTCAATTTGCCAATAACCACTTTTGAGGTCGATTGAGGAAAAGTACTTTGCTCGCCTCAGCCTGTCAAGAGAATCGTCCACTCGAGGCAACGGGTACACGTCTTTCTTTGTGACGTTATTCAGCTTCCTATAATCGACACAAAAGCGAAGTGTACCATCCTTCTTTTTACAAGGACCACTGGAGATGACCGAGGGCTACTTGATGGCTGTATTACGCCGTCTTGAAGCATTTCCTTCACTTGCTTTTGAATCGCGCGTCGTTCGGTTGGTGAAACGCGGTAAGGCTGTTTGCCGTATAGGGTGCGCGTCGCCGTAGGTGATAATACGGTGTTTGGTAATCGATGTTTGGCGGATTCTCGATGAACGTGCAAAACAGGCGTGGAAATCTATCAACAGGTCGTTAAGCCTTCGTTTGTTTTCGTCAGAAAGCGCTGGATTTATGTCGACGCCCCGGAGAGGTGCTTCGGTATCATCGGTTGCCTCGGAAGCAAAACACTCAGTCACATTAGTTACTGGGTAGGCATAGGCGACGACAGTACCAGGGAAAAGGTGTCGGCGCTCGTAGCTGAAGTTCGTAACAAGTACCTCGCAATGGCCATCCTGAAGGTCTACTAGGCTTCGTGCTACGCAGACACTTTGGGAAAAGAGCAGGGATCGATTGCTCTCCGCCACCATTTCACCGTGTGCTGATTTGTTACTAGCCACTTGAACCATAACACTTGAGCGCGGTGGTATCGTCACAGCATCGTCAATTACCCGCAGACATACTCGATCGTGGTCGGGATTATGCTCTGGTGTGGCGCTTTTTGTTGAGAACGTGACGAGGCGTTGTCGAATGTCGATGATAGCACCGTGCTCTTTCAGGAAGTCCATGCCAATGATCAGGTCTCGAGAACACTGACGGAGAACACTCAAGCTGATAACAAAGGTTGAACCACGAATCTGTATTCGTGCTGTGCAAACGCCGAGTGGCATGACGATGTGCCCGCCAGCAGTACGAATTGGCTTGAGGTTCCAAGGCATCGTCACTTTCTTTAGAAGAGCAGCCTGTTTTTCACTTATTATAGAAAAATCCGCACCCGTGTCAACTAAAGCAGTGACTTTGCGACCGTCGAGCAGCACTGGAATATCTAATGAAACCTTTTCGGAACCAGCTGGTGTCGTCGTCGTCGGGGAATCTTCAGTTTGCGGAAGCGTCGGTAGGAGGCCTTGAGCTTGTCCAGTATGAGCGGCCTCGCCCCCGAAGGTCGCTGTGGTTAGTTTTCCCGGCGCGGACTGGGGGACCGACCCTGCGCCACGCTCGAATAGGTGCGGCGATTAGGAGAAAATCGCCGCGGTGACGGGGAGCGTGACTGGTGCAAGGATGACGAAGTTCCGCGCTGTTGAGCCACATACTCTTCAATATCAGGGGGCCGTTGACCGAACCTGGGTGGTGGTGAGTTCGTCGAAAATCCGCGTAGTCCAAGTTGCCGGTAAGAACAGTGTCGGTAAAGATGCCCAGCTTCGCCACAGTGGAAGCAGAGAGGACGTCGATCAGGCGCACGCCAGACGTCTGATTTTCGCGGGATCGGGCGAGGTGCGCTGTAATATGGCGCCGCTTGGACCGTCTGCAGCATGGCTGGGGCCACGGTGGGATGCGGGATTGCGGGTGTTACAGGTTGCCGCAAAGCTTGAGCATACGACATGCGGGGGAAGTCACCGGGTGGTTGATAATCCCGCATGCAAGATGGTTCTCTTAAAGCATGCTGGACTTCATCTCGGACAACGCTGGACAACGAAGAGGTAGGGGGCTGCGAGGGCACTGACAGCTTCTGGAGTTCTTCGCGGATGACTGAACGTATGAGCTCTCGGAAAAAATCCATTTGGCCACCGAAAGCTCCAAAGTAGTCCGTAGTTGAAGCATTGACGTGTCGCTCGTATGACGGGGCCCGGTGCCTAAGGGTGCTTTCGATGGTGACAGCTTCCGTGAGAAATTCTGACACAGTCTTGGGTGGACTGCGTACAAGCCCACCGAAAAGTTGCTCTTTCACCCCGCGCATGAGGTACCGTACCTTCTTTTCTTCTGGCATGCCGGGGTCAGCTCGGTGGAAGAGGCGCGTCATTTCCTCGACATACATCGCAACCCCTTCATTTGGTAGTTGTATGCGGGACTGCAGATCGCGCTCAGCTCTCTCCCGACGGTCAGGGCTTGCATATGTCGCAAGAAGTCGGCGTTTGAAGTCTTCCCATGATGTAAGAATACTTGCCCGGTTCTCGTACCAGACACGTGCGCCGTCCAAAAGACTGAAATAGACGTGCCGCAGTTTGTCTGCGTCGTCCCACTGGTTGTGCACGGCAACGAACTCGTAATGAACAAGCCAATCTTCCACGTCCTCAAGTGCAGTGCCATAAAAAGGATTTGGCGTTCGCGGTGTTAGTAAGGTGCAATGGAGCGGCGTTGTGCCGTTCGTACCGGTTGGGTTGGTGTCGGCATGGCTGGTCGGAGCTGCCATGTTGTTTGCGAGTAGTCCAAACTCAGGGGATTGCCCTCGGATCCTTCTGCTGGCGCGGTGCACAGGAGTGACCACCGGTACGACGCTTGTGTTCCTGGTATGTGGAGGGGTACGGTGCATAGATTACCCAGCACTTCCACCAGTTTGTCACGTACCAAGAGCCGTAGAGAAGGGACAGGAACAGCGGGGCAGAAAGACACGAGCGTGTATCTTCGAAACGAGGCGCTAACCACACTTCTTCTTCGTTTTTCTTGCCCTTTTCGGCTCGCTAGGGCTTGCCGGCTCACAACTCTAGGTGGCAATATAGAGAACACTCAAATTACCGCCATATTGCATACCCTGTGGCACATAGCCACTTTACACGTCTGTCTACCTGTCCGTCTGTCTACCTGTCCGTCTGTCTGCCAGACTGTCTGTCTGTCCCTTCGTGCGTCCGTCCGTGCGTCTGTCTAGAGAACACTCAAAGTATGCAATCTCGCATACCCTGTGGCACATAGCCGCTTCACACATTCGTCTACCTGTCCGTCTGTCTAACAGTCTGTCTGTCTGTCCGTCCGTGCATCCATCCATGCGTCCATCTAGAGAACACTCAAAGTACCGCCATCTCGCATACCCTGTGGCACATAGCCACTTCGCACGTCTGTCTACCAGTCCTTCTGTCTGCCAGTCTGTCTGTCCGTCCGTCCGTGCGTGTTCGTGCGTCCATCTAGAGAACACTCAAAGTACCACTATCTCGAATACCCTGTGGCACATAGCCGCTTTACACGTCCGTCTACCTGTCCGTCTGTCTGCCAGTCTGTCAGTCTTTCCGTCCGTGCGTCCGTCTGTGCGTCCATATAGAGAACACTCAAATTACCGCCATCTTGCATACCCTGCGGCACATAGCCGCTTTACACGTCCGTCAACCTGTCCGTCTGTCTGCCAGTCTGTCTGTCTCTCCGTTCGTGCGTCCGTCCGTGCGTCTGTCTAGAGAACACTCAAAGTACCGCTATCTCGCATACCCTGTGGCACATAGGCGCTTTACAAGTCCGTCTACCTGTCCGTCTGTCTTCCAGCCTGTCGGTCCGTCCATGCGTACATCTAGAGAACACTCAAAGTACCGCCATCTCGCATACCCTGTGGCACATAGCCACTTTACAGGTCCGTCTACCTGTCCGTCTGTCTGCCAGCCTGTCTGTCTGTCCGTCCATGCGTCCGTCAATGCGTCCATCTAGAGAACACTCAAAGTACCACCATCTCGCATACCCTGTGGCACATAGCCACTTTACACGTCCGTCTAGGTGTCCGTCCGTCTGCCAGTCTGTCTTTCTGTCCACCCGTGCATTGGTCCATGCGTCCACTAGAGAACACTCAAAATGCCGCCATCTCGCATACGCTGTGGCACATAGCCGCTTCACACGTCCGTCTACCTGTCCATCTGTCTGCCAGTCTGTCAGTCTTTCCGTCCGTGCATCCGTCTGTGCGTCCATATAGAGAACACTGAAATTACCGCCATCTTGCATACCCTGTGGCACATAGCCACTTTACACGTCTGTCAACCTGTCCGTCTGTCTGCCAGACTGTCTGTCTCTCCGTTCGTGCGTCCGTCCGTGCGTCTGTCTAGAGAACACTCAAAGTATGCCATCTCGCATACCCTGTGGCACATAGCCGCTTCACAGATTCGTCTACCTGTTTGTCTGTCTAACAGTCTGTCTGTCTGTCCGTCCGTGCGTCTGTCCGTGCGTCCATCTAGAGAACACTCAAAGTACCGCTATCTCGCATACCCTGTGGCACATAGCCACTTTACAGGTCCGTGTACCAGTCCGTCTGTCTGCCAGTCTGTCTGTCTGTCCCTCCGTGCGTGTTCGTGCGTCCATCTAGACAACACTCAAAGACCGCCATCACGAATACCCTGTAGCACATAGCCGCTTTACAGGTCCATCTACCTGTCCGTTCGTCTGCCAGTCTGTCTTTCTGTCCAACCGTGCGTCGGTCCATGCGTCCACAGAGAACACTCAAAGTACCGCCATCTCGAATACCCTGTGGCACATAGCCGCTTTACACGTCCGTCTACCTGTCCGTCTGTTCCAGTCTGTCGGTCTGTCCGTCCATGTGTCCACCCGTGCGTCCATCTAGAGAACACTCAAAGTACCACCATCTCGCATACCCTGTGGCACATAGCCGCTTCACACGTCCGTCTACCTGTCCGTCTTTCTGCCAGTCTGTCAGTCTTTCCGTCCGTGCGTCCGTCTGTGCGTCCATAAAGAGAACACTCAAATTACCGGCATCTTGCATACCCTGTGGCACATAGCCACTTTGCACGTCTTTCTACCTGTCCGTCTGTTTGCCAGTCTGTCTGTCTGTTCCTCCATGCATCCGTCCGTGCGTCAATCTAGAGAACACTCTGCGTACTGCCATCTCGCGCGTCGTATACCCTGTGGTTCATACCATCTTTACGCGTCCGTCTACCTGTCCGTCTGTCTGCCAGTCTGTCTGTCTCTCCGTTCATGCGTCCGTCCGTGCGTCCGTCTAGAGAACACTCAAAGTATGCCATCTCGCATACCCTGAGGCACATAGCCGCTTCACACGTCCGTCTACCTGTCCGTCTGTCTAACAGTCTGTCCATATGTCCGTCCATGCGTCCGTCCGTGCGTCCATCTAGAGAACACTCAAAGTACCGCCATCTCGCATACCCTGTGGCACATAGGCGCTTTACACGTCCGTCTACCTGTCCTTCTGTCTGCCACTCTATCTGTCTGTCCGTCCATGCGTCCATCCGTGCGTCCAACCAGAGAACACTCAAAGTATGCCATCTCGCATACCTTGTGGCACATATTCGCTTCACACGCCCGTCTACCTGTCTGTCTGTCTAACAGTCTGTCTGTCTGTCCATCCGTGCGTCCGTCCGTGCGTCCATTTAGAGAACACTCAAAGTACCGCCATCTCGCATACCCTGTGGCACATATAGCTTTACAAGTCCGTCTACCTGTCCGTCTGTCTTCCAGCCTGTCTGTTTGTCCGTCCATGCGTCCGTCCGTGCGTACATCTAGAGAACACTCAAAGTACCGCCATCTCGCATACCCTGTGGCACATAGCCACTTTACACGTCCGTCTCCTGTCCGTCCGTCTGCCAGTCTGTCTTTCTGTCCACCCGTGCGTCGGTCCATGCGTCCACTAGAGAACACTCAAAATGCCGCCATCTCGCATACCCTGTGGCACATAGCCGCTTCACACGTCCGTCTACCTGTCCGTCTTTCTGCCAGTCTGTCAGTCTTTCCGTCCGTGCGTCCGTCTGTGCATCCATATAGAGAACACTCAAATTACCGGCATCTTGCATACCCTGTGGCACATAGCCGCTTTACTCGTCTGTCTACCTGTCCGTCTGTCTGCCAGACTGTCTGTCTGTCCGTTCGTGCGTCCGTCCGTGCGTCTGTCTAGAGAACACTCAAAGTATGCCATCTCGCATACCCTGTGGCACATAGCCGCTTCACACGTCCGTCTACCTGTCCGTCTGTCTAACAGTCTGTCTGTCTGTCCGTCCATGCGTCCGTCCGTGCGTCCATCTAGAGAACACTCAAAGTACCGCCATCTCGCATACCCTGTGGCACATAGGCACTTTACAAGTCCGTCTACCTGTCCGTCTGTCTGCCAGCCTGTCTGTCTGTCCGTCCATGCGTCCGTCAATGCGTCCATCTAGAGAACACTCAAAGTACTGCCATCTCGCATACCCTGTGGCACATAGCCACTTTACACGTCCGTCTACCTGTCCTTCTGTCTGCCACTCTATCTTTCTGTCCGTCCATGCGTCCATCCGTGCGTCCAACCAGAGAACACTCAAAGTATGCCATCTCGCATACCCTGTGGCACATATTCGCTTCACACGTCCGCCTACCTGTCTGTCTGTCTAACAGTCTGTCTGTCTGTCCATCCGTGCGTCCGTCCGTTCGTCCATTTAGAGAACACTCAAAGTACTGCTATCTCGCATACCCTGTGGCACATAGGCGCTTTACAGGTCCGTCTACCAGTCCTTCTGTCTGCCAGTCTGTCTTTCTGTTCATCCGTGCGTCCGTCCATGCGTCCATCTAGAGAACACTCAAAGTACCACCATCTCGCATACCCTGTGGTACATAGCCACTTTACACGTCCGTCTACCTGTCCGTCTGTCTGCCAGCCTGTCTGTCTGTCCGTCCATGCGTGCATCTAGAGAACACTCAAAGTACCGCCATCTCGCATACCCTGTGGCACATAGCCACTTCGCACGTCTGTCTACCAGTCCTTCTGTCTGCCAATCTGTCTGTCCGTCCGTCCGTGCGTGTTCGTGCGTCCATCTAGAGAACACTCAAAGTACCACTATCTCGAATACCCTGTGGCACATAGCCGCTTTACACGTCCGTCTACCTGTCCGTCTGTCTGCCAGTATGTCAGTCTTTCCGTCCGTGCGTCCGTCTGTGCGTCCATATAGAGAACACTCAGATTACCGCCATCTTGCATACCCTGTGGCACATAGCCGCTTTACACGTCCGTCAACCTGTCCGTCTGTCTGCCAGTCTGTCTGTCTGTCTGTCCGTCAAAGCATCCGTCCGTGCGTCCATCTAAAGAACACTCAAAGTACTGCCATCTCGCATACCCTGTGGCACATAGCCGCTTTACACGTCCGTCTACCTGTCCGTCTGTCTGCCAGTCTGTCTTTCCATGCATCCGTCCGTGCGTCCATCTGCAGAACACTCAAAGTACCGCCATGTCGCATACCCTGTGGCACATAGCTGCTTAACATGTCCGTCTACCTGTCCGTCTGTCTGCCAGTTTGTCTGTCTGTTCCTCCATGCGTCCGTCCGTGCGTCAATCTAGAGAACACTCTGAGTACTGCCATCTCGCGCGTCGTATACCCTGTGGTTCATACCATCTTTACGCGTCCGTCTACCTGTCCGTCTGTCTGCCAGTCTGTCTCTCTGTCCATCCGTGCGTGTTCGTGCGTCTATCTAGAGAACACTCAAACTACCTCCATCTCGTATACCCTGTGGCACATAGCCGCCTTACATGGTCGGGTACCTGTCCGTCTGTCTGTCGGTCCACGCGTCTGTCCGTGCGTCCATCTAGAGAACACTCAAAGTACCGCCATCTCGCATACCCTGTGGCACATAGCCGCTTCACCGTCCGTCTACCTGTCCGTCTGTCTAACAGTCTGTCTCTTTGTCCATCTGTGCGTTTGTCCGTGCGTCTATCTAGAGAACACTCAAAATACCGCCATCTCGCATACCCTGTGGCACATAGGCGCTTTACAAGTCCATCTACCTGTCCGTCTGTCTGCCAGACTGTCTGTCTGTCCGTCCGTGCGTCCATCTAGAGAACAATCAAAGTACCGCCATCTTGCATACCCCGTGGCACATAGCCACTTTACACGTCTGTCTACCTATCCGTCTGTCTGCCAGTCTGTCTGTCTGTCCGTTCGTGCGTCCGTCCGTGCGTCCGTATAGAGAACACTCAAAGTATGCCATCTCGCATACCCTCTGGCACGTAGCCGCTTCACACGTCCGTCTACCTGTCCGTCTGTCTAACAGTCTGTCTGTCTGTCCGTCCATGCGTCCATCCGTGCGTCAATCTAAAGAACACTCAAAGTACCGCCATCTCGCATACCCTGTGGCACATAGGCGCTTTACACGTCCGTCTACCTGTCCTTCTGTCTGCCACTCCATCTGTCTGTCCGTCCATGCGTCCATCCGTGCGTCCAAACAGAGAACACTCAAAGTATGCCATCTCGCATATCTTGTGGCACATATTCGCTTCACACGTCCGTCTACCTGTCTGTCTGTCTAACAGTCTGTCTGTCTGTCCATCCGTGCGTCCGTCCGTGCGTCCATTTAGAGAACACTCAAAGTACCGCTATCTCGCATACCCTGTGGCACATAGGCGCTTTACAAGTCCGTCTACCTGTCCGTCTGTCTTCCAGCCTGTCGGTCCGTCCATGCGTACATCTAGAGAACACTCAAAGTACCGCCATCTCGCATACCCTGTGGCACATAGCCACTTTACAGGTCCGTCTACCTGTCCGTCTGTCTGCCAGCCTGTCTGTCTGTCCGTCCATGCGTCCGTCAATGCGTCCATCTAGAGAACACTCAAAGTACCACCATCTCGCATACCCTGTGGCACATAGCCACTTTACACGTCCGTCTACGTGTCCGTCCGTCTGCCAGTCTGTCTTTCTGTCCACCCGTGCATTGGTCCATGCGTCCACTAGAGAACACTCAAAATGCCGCCATCTCGCATACGCTGTGGCACATAGCCGCTTCACACGTCCGTCTACCTGTCCATCTGTCTGCCAGTCTGTCAGTCTTTCCGTCCGTGCATCCGTCTGTGCGTCCATATAGAGAACACTGAAATTACCGCCATCTTGCATACCCTGTGGCACATAGCCACTTTACACGTCTGTCAACCTGTCCGTCTGTCTGCCAGACTGTCTGTCTCTCCGTTCGTGCGTCCGTCCGTGCGTCTGTCTAGAGAACACTCAAAGTATGCCATCTCGCATACCCTGTGGCACATAGCCGCTTCACACATTCGTCTACCTGTTTGTCTGTCTAACAGTCTGTCTGTCTGTCCGTCCGTGCGTCTGTCCGTGCGTCCATCTAGAGAACACTCAAAGTACCGCTATCTCGCATACCCTGTGGCACATAGCCACTTTACAGGTCTCTGTACCAGTCCGTCTGTCTGCCAGTCTGTCTGTCTGTCCCTCCGTGCGTGTTCGTGCGTCCATCTAGACAACACTCAAAGACCGCCATCACGAATACCCTGTAGCACATAGCCGCTTTACAGGTCCATCTACCTGTCCGTCCGTCTGCCAGTCTGTCTTTCTGTCCAACCGTGCGTCGGTCCATGCGTCCACTAGAGAACACTCAAAGTACCGCCATCTCGAATACCCTGTGGCACATAGCCGCTTTACACGTTTTTCTACCTGTCCGTCTGTTTGCCAGTCTGTCTGTCTGTTTGTTCGTGCGTCCGTCCGTGAGTCCGTCTAGAGAACACTCAAAGTATGCCATCTCGCATACCCTGTGACACATAGCCGCTTCACACGTCCATCTACCTGTCCGTCTGTCTAACAGTGTCTGTCTGTTTGTCCGTGCGTCCTTCTAGATAACACTCAAAGTACCGCTATCTCGCATACCCTGTGGCACATAGGCGCTTTACAAGTCCGTCTACCTGTCCGTCTGTCTGCCAGCCTGTCTGTCTGTCCGTCCGTGCGTCCGTCAATGCGTCCATCTAGAGAACACTCAAAGTACCGCCATCTCGCATACCCTGTGGCACATAGCCACTTTACAGGTCCGTCTACCAGTCCTTCTGTCTGCCAGTCTGTCTTTCTGTTCATCCGTGCGTCCGTCCATGCGTCCATCTAGAGAACACTCAAAGTACCACCATCTCGCATACCCTGTGGCACATAGCCACTTTACACGTCCGTCTACCTGTTCATCCATCTGCCAGTCTGTCTTTCTGTCCACCCGTGCGTCGGTTCATGCGTCCACTAGAAAACACTCAAAATGCCGCCATCTCGCATACCCTGTGGCACATAGCCACTTCACACGTCCGTCTACCTGTCCGTCTGTCTGCCAGTCTGTCAGTCTTTCCGTCCGTGCGTCCGTCTGTGCGTCCATATAGAGAACACTCAAATTACCGCCATATTGCATACCCTGTGGCACATAGCCACTTTACACGTCTGTCTACCTGTCCGTCTGTCTACCTGTCCGTCTGTCTGCCAGACTGTCTGTCTGTCCCTTCGTGCGTCCGTCCGTGCGTTGTCTGTCTAGAGAACACTCAAAGTATGCCATCTCGCATACCCTGTGGCACATAGCCGCTTCACACATTCGTCTACCTGTCCGTCTGTCTAACAGTCTGTCTGTCTGTCCGTCCGTGCATCCATCCATGCGTCCATCTAGAGAACACTCAAAGTACCGCCATCTCGCATACCCTGTGGCACATAGCCACTTCGCACGTCTGTCTACCAGTCCTTCTGTCTGCCAGTCTGTCTGTCCGTCCGTCCGTGCGTGTTCGTGCGTCCATCTAGAGAACACTCAAAGTACCACTATCTCGAATACCCTGTGGCACATAGCCGCTTTACACGTCCGTCTACCTGTCCGTCTGTCTGCCAGTCTGTCAGTCTTTCCGTCCGTGCGTCCGTCTGTGCGTCCATATAGAGAACACTCAAATTACCGCCATCTTGCATACCCTGTGGCACATAGCTGCTTTACACGTCCGTCAACCTGTCCGTCTGTCTGCCAGTCTGTCTGTCTCTCCGTTCGTGCGTCCAGTCCGTGCGTCTGTCTAGAGAACACTCAAAGTATGCCATCTCGCTTACCCTGTGGCACATATTCGCTTCACACGTCCGTCTACCTGTTTGTCTGTCTAACAGTCTGTCTGTCTGTCCGTCCGTGCGTCTGTCCGTGCGTCCATCTAGAGAACACTCAAAGTACCGCTATCTCGCATACCCTGTGGCACATAGCCACTTTACAGGTCCGTGTACCAGTCCGTCTGTCTGCCAGTCTGTCTGTCTGTCCCTCCGTGCGTGTTCGTGCGTCCATCTAGACAACACTCAAAAGACCGCCATCACGAATACCCTGTAGCACATAGCCGCTTACAGGTCCATCTACCTGTCCGTCCGTCTGCCAGTCTGTCTTTCTGTCCAACCGTGCGTCGGTCCATGCGTCCACAGAGAACACTCAAAGTACCGCCATCTCGAATACCCTGTGGCACATAGCCGCTTTACACGTCCGTCTACCTGTCCGTCTGTTCCAGTCTGTCGGTCTGTCCGTCCATGTGTCCACCCGTGCGTCCATCTAGAGAACACTCAAAGTACCACCATCTCGCATACCCTGTGGCACATAGCCGCTTCACACGTCCGTCTACCTGTCTGTCTTTCTGCCAGTCGGTCAGTCTTTCCGTCCGTGCGTCCGTCTGTGCGTCCATAAAGAGAACACTCAATTACCGGCATCTTGCATACCCTGTGGCACATAGCCACTTTACACGTCTTTCTACCTGTCCGTCTGTTTGGCAGTCTGTCTGTCTGTTCGTTCGTGCGTCCGTCCGTGAGTCCGTCTAGAGAACACTCAAAGTATGCCATCTCGCATACCCTGTGACACATAGCCGCTTCACACGTCCATCTACCTGTCCGTCTGTCTAACAGTGTCTGTCTGTCCGTCCGTGCGTCCTTCTAGATAACACTCAAAGTACCGCTATCTCGCATACCCTGTGGCACATAGGCGCTTTACAAGTCCGTCTACCTGTCCGTCTGTCTGCCAGCCTGTCTGTCTGTCCGTCCGTGCGTCCATTAATGCGTCCATCTAGAGAACACTCAAAGTACCGCCATCTCGCATACCCTGTGGCACATAGCCACTTTACAGGTCCGTCTACCAGTCCTTCTGTCTGCCAGTCTGTCTTTCTGTTCATCCGTGCGTTCCGTCCATGCGTCCATCTATAGAACACTCAAAGTACCACCCATCTCGCATACCCTGTGGCACATAGCCACTTTACACGTCCGTCGACCTGTTCATCCATCTGCCAGTCTGTCTTTCTGTCCACCCGTGCGTCGGTTCATTGCGTCCACTAGAAAACACTCAAAATGCCGCCATCTCGCATACCCTATGGCACATAGCCACTTCACACGTCCGTCTACCTGTCCGTCTGTCTGCCAGTCTGTCAGTCTTTCGTCCGTGCGTCCGTCTGTGCGTCCATATAGAGAACACTCAAATTACTTGCCATCTTGCTACCCTGTGGCACATAGCTACTTTACACGTCTGTCTACCTGTCCGTCTGTCTACCTGTCCGTCTGTCTGCCAGACTGTCTGTCTGTCCCTTCGTGCGTCCGTCCGTGCGTCTGTCTAGAAACACTCAAAGTATGCCATCTTGCATACCCTGTGGCACATAGCCGCTTCACACATTCGTCTACCTGTCCGTCTGTCTAACAGTCTGTCTGTCTGTCCGTCCGTGCATCCATCCATGCGTCCATCTAGAGACCACTCAAAGTACCGCCATCTCGCATACCCTGTGGCACATAGCCCACTTCGCACGTCTGTCTACCAGTCCTTCTGTCTGCCAGTCTGTCTGTCCGTCCGTCCGTGCGTGTTCGTGCGTCCATCTAGAGAACACTCAAGTGCCACTATCTCGAATACCCTGTGGCACATAGCCGCTTTACACGTCCGTCTACCACTGTCCGTCTGTCTGCCAGTCTGTCGTCTGTCCGTCCGTGCGTCTGTCGTGCGTCCATCTAGAGAACACTCAAAGTACCGCTATCTCGCATACCCTGTGGCACATCGCCCACTTATTTCAGGTCCATGTACCAGTCCGTCTGTCTGCCAGTCTGTCTGTCTGTCCCTTACGTGAGTGTTCGTGCGTCAATCTAGACAACACTCAAAGACCGCCATCACGAATACCCTGTAGCACATAGCCGCTTTACAGGTCCATCTACCTGTCCGTCCGTCTGCCAGTCTGTCTTTCTGTCCAACCGTGCGTCGGTCCATGCGTCCACAGAGAACACTCAAAGTACCGCCATCTCGAATACCCTGTGGCACATAGCCGCTTTACACGTCCGTCTACCTGTCCGTCTGTTCCAGTCTGTACGGTCTGTCCGTCCATGTGTCCACCCGTGCGTCCCATCTAGAGAACACTCAAGTACCACCATCTCGCATACCCTGTGGCACATAGCCCGCTTCACACGTCCGTCTACCTGTCCGTCTTTCTGCCAGTCTGTCAGTCTTTCCGTCCGTGCGTCCGTCTGTGCGTCCATAAAGAGAACACTCAAATTACCGGCATCTTGCATACCCTGTGGGCACATAGCCACTTTACACGTCTTTCTACCTGTCCGTCTGTTGCCAGGCTGTCTGGTCTGTTCCTCCACGCATCACGTCCGTGCGTCAATCTAGAGAACACTCTGCGTACTGCCATTCCTTCGCGCGTCGTATACCCTGTGGTTCATACCATCTTTACGCGTCCGTCTACCTGTCCGTCTGTCTGCCAGTCTGTCTGTCCTCGTCCGTTCATGCGTCCGTCCGTGCGTCCGTCTAGAGAACACTCAAAGTATGCCATCTCGCATACCCTGAGGCACATAGCCGCTTCACACGTCCGTCTACCTGTCCGTCTGTCTAACAGTCCTGTCCATATGTCCGTCCATGCGTCCGTCCGTGCGTCCATCTAGAGAACACTCAAAGTACCGCCATCTCGCATACCCTGTGGCACATAGCGCTTTACACGTCCGTCTACCTGTCCGTCTGTCTGCCAGTCTATCTGTCTGTCCGTCCATGCGTCCATCCGTGCGTCCAACCGAGAACACTCAAAGTATGCCATCTCGCATACCCTGTGGCACATATTCGCTTCACACGCCCGTCTACCTGTCCGTCTGTCTAACAGTCTGTCTGTCTGTCCGTCCGTGCGTCCGTCCGTGCGTCCATCTAGAGAACACTCAAAGTAACCGCCATCTCGCATACCCTGTGTGCACATATGCACTTTACAGGTCCGTCTACCTGTCCGTCTGTCTGCCAGCCTGTCTGTCTGTCCGTCCATGCGTCCGTCAGGCGTACATCTAGAGAACACTCAAAGTACCGACCATCTCGCATACCCTGTGGCACATAGCCACTTTACACGTCCGTCTACCTGTCCGTTCCGTCTGCCAGTCTGTCTTTCTGTCCACCGTGCATCTGGTCCATGCGTCCACTAGAGAACACTCAAAATGCCCGCCATACTCGCATACGCTGTGGCACATAGCCGCTTCACACGTCCGTCTACCTGGCCCGTCTGTCTGCCAGTCTGTCAGTCTTTCCGTCCGTGCATCCGTCTGTGCGTCCATATAGAGAACACTGAATTACCGCATCTTGCATACCCTGTGGCACACATAGCCACTTTACACGTCTGTCTAACCTGTCCGTCTGTCTGCCAG
Organism: Rhipicephalus annulatus; assembly: GCA_013436015.1. Taxonomy (NCBI): domain Eukaryota; kingdom Metazoa; phylum Arthropoda; class Arachnida; order Ixodida; family Ixodidae; genus Rhipicephalus; species Rhipicephalus annulatus. The sequence goes on from WOVY01008157.1 coordinate 19,537, forward strand.
ACTGTTCTGTCTGTCCGTTCGTGCGTCCGTCCGTGCGTCTGTCTAGAGAACACTCAAAGTATGCCATCTCGCATACCCCGGTGGCACATAGCCGCTTCACACGTCCGTCTACCTGTCCGTCTGTCTAACAGTCTGTCTGTCTGTCCGTCCCTGCGTCCATCTAGAGAACACTCAAAGTACCGCCATCTCGCATACCCTGTGGCACATAGCCACTTTACACGTCCGTCTACCTGTCCGTCTGTCTGCCAGTCTGTCTGTCTGTCCGTCCGTGCGTCCGTTCGTGCGTCCATCTAGAGAACACTCAAAGTACCGCCATCTCGCATACCCTGTGGCACATAGCCGCTTTACGTCCGTCTACCTGTCCGTCTGTCTGCCAGTCTGTCTGTTCTGTCCGTCCGTGCGTCCGTCCATGCGTCCACTCTAGAGAACACTCAAGTACCGCCATCTCGCATACCCTGTGGCACATAGCGCTTTACACGTCCGTCTACCTGTCCGTCTGTCTGCCAGTCTGTCCTGTCTGTCCGTCCGTGCTGTCCGTGCGTCCATCTAGAGAACACTCAAAGTACCACCATCTCGCATACCCTGTGGCACTAGCCGCTTTACACGTCCGTCTACCTGTCCGTCTGTCTGCCAGTCTGTCTGTCTTTCCTCCGTGCGTCCGTCCGTGCGTCCATCTAGAGAACACTCAAAGTACCGCCATCTCGCATACCCTGTGGCACATAGCCGCTTTACACGTCCGTCTACCTGTCCGTCTGTCTGCCAGTCTGTCTGTCTGTCTGTCCGTCCGCGTCCGTCCGTGCGTCCATCTAGAGAACACTCAAAGTACCGCCATCTCGCATACCCTGTGGCACATAGCCGCTTCACACGTCGTCTCCTGTCCGTCTGTCTGCCAGTCTGTCTGTCCCCATGCGTCCGTCCGTGCGTCCATCTAGAGAACACTCAAAGTACCGCCATCTCGCATACCCTGTGGCACATAGTCGCTTTACACGTCCGTCTACCTGTCCGTCTGTCTGCCAGTCTGTCTGTCTGTCCGTCCGTGCGTCCGT
>WOVY01008158.1:0-17404 GCA_013436015.1 Rhipicephalus annulatus
TCAGCATTACGCTGGTAGATTGGAGCAAGTTCGCAGTTTCCGCTGGCATATTCATAGCAATCCACTCCGCGACGGAGCGTTCCGCCGTGCTCTCTCTTGCAGAGGACAGATTCGCCGGAACGTCCGAGAATGGGTTGTTTCATTTTCGGTATCGTCAGGCAGCTTAACCACAGCTCGGTAGTCTTCAGTCGTTTTTTTTTGAGGTGGTGTCCCTGTGCACGTCTTTGAATTCCTAAACTGACGTCGTTTGACTATGCTCTGCGAACGTGCTCTGGCTGGTTTGCTTCTCACTTTGAGCGAAAGCGAGAACACTAGTTCTGCTAAATACCAGCAGTGAGAACGAGGAGCCATACTTGTAACATGAAATTCATTATTTTATTTTTTTATTTATTGAATACTACAGACCAAGAACTAGTCCAAGCAAGACAGTACAAGAGGCAGAAATAAATACAAAAACACATGTGATAATGCAAGATTATATCACGAGAAATAGAATCAAATCTCGTAGTAACAGAACGCATAAAAATTAACTAGGCAAAATATTACATGAATTTGCAACAGGACACAAATTCCTTGTGCCCAATTTATCTCCAAACAACTGAAAGTTGGCTGGGATCAATCAAGCAGTTCCATTCTGACAAAGTACGCGGAAAAAAAGGAAATTTAAATGCGTTGACTTTCGCAAATGATAGGGTTAAATAATCGGTGTGATGATGACGTGTATGCCTAGTGGACAGATGAGATACATATGTAATCGGGTCAAGGGATAACTTGTGATTAACTAGCAGATATAGGAAATTAAGGCGGTTTCTTTTTCGTCGTACTGGAAGTGTTTCAATGTTGTTAGCATTCATGAGTTCAGCCGGCGAGTCTGCAAGTTTGAACTTAATATAAGCGAGCCTAAAAGCCTTGTTTTGTACCACTTCGAGCTTCCTAATGATGGATTTAGTAAAAGGGCCCCATGCAACACAAGAGTATTCTACTTTGGTCTTGTGTACGTAAAACAACTAAGTAGTTTTGCGCTAGAGGGAGAATTTCTAAGTTAATGTTTTCGAAAACACAGCTTACAGAACGTAGAAGAACATACGTTGTCTGTGTGAATGTTCCATGACAGGTCAATATTATTGTTACGCCTAGATATTTGTGGTGTTTTACCTCTCGTAGTTAGTATGAGCTAAGGTTATAAGTAAAATGAAAGGGTGTTTTCGAACAAGTTATGCAAAGATAAACCGCTTTTTGTGCGTTCAGTGGCATAGCCTTGTCATTACACCAAACTAGTACTTATTAGGACGTATGTTCAAGTTCTCTTGATCATTAAAAAAAGTAATTTTTTGATGAGCACACAACCATCCACGAAAATTATAACTTGAGTTCCTGGTAGTGCTATGTTTAAAATATCGTTCACATAAATTAACAATGTCAGCGGCCCCAGAACACTACCCTGCGGCACGCCTGATGTAACTGGAAGAGAGCTCGAGTTGCTACCATTTATTGAAACAAACTGTGAACGTTCTGATAAGTTGTGCTGTATCAAGGTAATGAATAAGTCGGGTAGATTGATTTTCTTAAGTTTTGTAATTTGTGATGAGCAACTTTGTCGAATGCCTTGCTAAAGTCAAGGAATATGACGTCTATTTGACCATTTTTATCCGGAGTTCCTGCAAATTAATTAACCCCTGAGACTAACTGAGTTACCATTAAATAACCTTTTCTGAAGCCATGTTGAAATTTAGTCGGCACGGAGTTTTGCTCGAGAAATTTCACAGTGCTCTTATAAATTACACGTTCTAGCATTTTACAAATTCGGGACGTTAACGAAATGGAACGGTTAGTTTCTACAATTGATTGATTGATTGATTGATTGATTTGTATAACTTAACGTCCCCAAACCACGCTATGAACGTGAAAGACGCCGCAGTGGAGGGCTCCGTAAATTTCGACCCCCCGGGCTTCTTCAACGTGCACCCAAATGTTCAGCACAAGGGCCTACAACAAAATTTTCTACAATCGAAGGTTGACTTTCTTATAGACGGGAAAACACAAGCCCTGTTTCAATCACTGGATAATTCTGCACTCAGAAGTGAACACTGAAAGAGCACAGCGACGAAAGTAGTAGTTGTTTTGGCATAATGGCGAAAAAAACATTCAAGGTATTGTCTGGACCACAAGGTGATTTAGTATATTCAACTTCAAAATCAATTCAAGAACACGCAAATAAGATATAAAGCCCGGTTCATTAGACTGAAATACTGTTTGCTGAGACGTAGGAAGACTCGCATAAGAAAACACACTATGAAAAAAATTGTCAAAATGTTCCGCAATAAGCTTCACATCTGTATTGTTTTTCCACTGATTAATATATAGGATAACTATTTCTTACTATCCCTCAAGAAGTTCCAAAATTTCGTAGGATCGTTTTTTGAAAAATTTCGCAGTGTTGTTTTAAAGTAAAAGTCCTTAAAACTACACAAAGCACTCACCAAATTTGTTTTAAGTTCCTGAATATTAGCTCATTAGGAATTATTCTTTTCTAGCCGTTTTAATTGCCTTTCAGATGACTGATTTCAAGCGTAATTTATGGGGCACTTTTTGCAGTCTTTTTATATTCGGTTGGTACAAATGGTCTTATGCAGTGATGAGATATCCTAGTAAATTTGTTCCATAGCTCATCAACATCGCCGTCATTTTCAACGAACTCATTGTAACACTTTACATGGACTGCACAATAGACGCATCATCAGCTCTTGCGTAATATCTAAAGGTTTACGAAGTTGTGCGTTTGTGACTGGCTGAATTGAATAAAGAAATATTTACACCTACAAGATCATTATCAGACAGGCCATTTTCAATTAAAACAGTATATTCATTAAAATTGCGGCTTAGGAACGCTAAGTCTAATATTGCACTACACAAATCTTGCTCTCGAGTAGGCTGCCTAACCACTTGAACTAGGTTGTAGTAAGCATGATTTCAAAAACATGTTGGCATTTCTGTACGATTTGCGGCTTGCCTTAAGGGGTTCCCAATAAACATTTGGTGTGTTGAAATTCCCGATAACAAAACCTTTTTGACTCTGTAATCGCGTTGTATGCTCTTGTGATGTAGGCAAACATTCAGGATCGGCGTCTAGTGATCTGTAACACGCGCATAGAACAAAGCATTGATCCGAATATTTTATTTTGATACACAAACACTCGAGATCAGTGACATCCACTAATCGCTTGTATAGGAGGCTCGACAAGGACAGCAACACCTCCCCCCTTATTTGATCGGTCCTTACAAAAGAAACTGTAATTCGGGGGAAAAAGTACTTCATCACCTATTTCATTTCGTAACCACGTTTCATTGAATACATCAATGTGCGGATCGTATTCGAGTAGTGTGGCCTCAATAGAATCTGTTTTGTTCACAGTGCTTCGTGCGTTTATGTTTAGGATTCCCAAGTGTTTTTTTGGTGTCGTAGAAATTCGGGTACTCTGAGCTACTTGACTAGATATATGAATGCGCTTAAAGGATGTGCAAGAGGCCTCATTATCTTCCCTCAATCTCGACTCTTGCTTTGCTTCTGCGTGTAGCCTCTCGCATTCGGGCGGTTCATGTCCATGTGGCTGTTTTTTCGTTACGGAATTTTATCATTCGAATACTGATCCCAGACGTAAGGCCCGTTGTTCGTGTACAATTTATCCAATGTTAATCTTTTATGTCACGGTTCAGTTTCGCAGTAGCCCGAAATTTTCTTAAAATGTCACGAACTCTTCAAGAAAAATCTTCACTGATGAAATGAGTCATTCCCTTCAGTTGAAAGCTATTTCTTAGTATTGCATAATTACTTCCTGAATTTGACAATTTAGAATTGACTAGCCTCGTCAAGTCTTGTCGCCGTTTGGCTAGTCTATGTATAGACTCAATTTGTGTGTTGTGAACCTCAAGAATCTCCAGAACATTGCCTTTATGCACCACAGTTTCAAGTGTGGTGGTAGTTTCACATTCGTTTTCTAGAAGTACGTAAACGATCAATTTGGAGCGTCTGCTATAATTTTCCTTGTCACATAATTTAAATTCAAGTATTTTAATAGTGTTTTGCATGTAGTTAATTTGCACTTGAAATAATGCGACCCTTTGTTGGAGAGCTTATATCGAATCTAGTTTTCTTTCAATATCTGGAAGTTGAGATTTCTTTATATTTTATATCCACTGCAATTTTTTTACGATGTTTAGCGATTTGCGCAGTGTCTTGGCCTGGATTTTCTTTTACGTCACCTCCAAGCTACAGCGATTCCCTAGCCGAGTAGTTGACAACATTTAAAAAATCACTCAGCCGAGGGCACGGAAGCATCAAAAGAAAACGGTTATCGGAACAGAAAGCATTTACAATAATGCTTTCTTACCTGCGTAATGAAGAGGAAGGGGTTTTTAGTGATCCGCGTGTTTTCGATGCCGCCGTGCCCTGTGGCCTTGAAGTAAGCTGGCAGCCCTTTTATAGCCGGCCAGCACGTTGTCGCCGCCGATGGTGGTACTACGTAGCGTTCCTTGTGCAGTGACGTAGGGCGATGATGCGGTCGTTCCCACGGCATCCAGCTGAGACTGTGGAGCATGTACCGACTCTGTGCATCCAGGAAGAGCGTACTAGTAGCAGCCACGAGCGGTTCCGAGCACCATGACACTGGATCGTGCAGAAGGCAGAGGATCTGCGCAAAGACGACAAGTGGGTTTTGAGTGATCCGCATGTTTATGATGCCGCCGTGCCCAAAGACATCGAAGTAAGCTGGCAGCCCTTTTCATAGCCGGCCAGCACAGTGTCGCCGCTTGTGGAGGTGCTGCATATTGTTTCACGGGCAGTGACGTAGACCCATGATGTGGCCGTTCCCACGGTGTCCTGTTAAGATTGTAGATCACGTACCGACTTAGTCCATCCAGGGGAAGCGTAGTAATAGCAGCTACGAGCGATTCCGAGCACCATGACACTGGATCGGGCAGAAAGCTGAGGACCTGCGCAAAGAATACAAGTGGGTTTTGAGTGATATGCATGTTTTCGATGTCGCCCGGCCCTGCAGCCTTGAAGTAAGTTGGCAGCCCTTTTATATCCGGCCAGCGCGTTGTCACTGCCTGTGTTGGTGCTCCGTAGCGTTCCACGTACAGTGACGTAGAATGATGACGCGGCCGTTCCCACGGCGTCCTGTTATGATTGTGGAGCACTTACTGACTCTGTTACTACGACTGAGTGTGCGCGCGTGGGCTGCCGAATGTGCTGTGCCTCTCTCTTCCCTCTCTGCTCACTATCTTTCATCTTCCCCATCCCTCTCCCATGCGCAGGGTAGCAAACCGGCTGCCTATAGGCTGGTTAACCTCCCTGCCGTTGTTTTCCCCCTATTTTCCTTCCTTCCTTACCGACTCTGTTCATCCAGGAGAAGGGTACTACTAGCAGCGACGAGTGGTTCCGAGCACCATATGACACTGTATTGTGCAGAAGAATGGGGATCTGCGCAACGAAGACAAGCGGGTTTCGAGTGATCCGCGTGTTTTCGATGCTGCTGTGCCCCGTTGATGCATAAGCAGATGTTTTCTCACCCGAAATGATATGAATTTCTTCGGCCGAGTGCTGTCTGCACGGCCGAAGATAATCACCTACGTCGAGAAAGTTTCCTGAACCGGTTTAGTGACGTATGCATGAACAACTTCCAGAGTGACCTCACGCATGGAATTCACGTGTTCCATCTGAAATTCGAGTGCACACAAAAGGTTTTCGGTGGATAATCAAGACCTAACAGGGGAATTCGCCATATTGCAAAATAAACACAGAATTTTAGAGAATAGGAGAAGTACGAGACTCAGCAGATTCGCTTCAAAGTAGAAACTCCGAAAAATACCCTGCGAGCTTCAAGAAAAACCCCCGAAAACAGGAAGGCCTAGCCACAAAGAACCTCGCTGCGATATATGGCCTTTGCCATCCCAACACCTCCGTTCGGTTGTTGCTTAAGGCCGCCACCACAATATGCTGAGACATATAGCCCCAAATAAAATTCGCGGTAAAGAGCAGAGCTTCGAGATAGGTAATAGTGCGCTTAAAGTTGTAAAATACTATGTCTACTTACGGCAGGCAATAACCACGAAGCCGAACCATGAGATTGAAGTAACTAGAAGAATAAGAATGGGGTTCAGCATATTTGGCAAGCACTCTCAAAATATGACAGGTAGATTGCCACTATCCCTCAAGAGGAAGGTATATAACAGCTGTATCTTGCCGGTACTTAGCTACGGAGCAGAAACCTGGAGACTTACAAACAGGGTTCAGCTTAAATTGAGGACGACGCAGCGAGCAATGGAAAGAAAAATAGTAGGTGTAACCTTAAGAGACAAGAAGAGAGCAGGGTAGATTAGGGAACAAACGGGGGTTAAGGATATCATAGTTAAGGGCATTAAAAATTGTAGTTATCTTGCCAACTCTCGCGCGAAAGATGGCTAAAGTATTAGCCATCTTTCTCGAATAATTTCGCTGGGTTATTGCCGAACACTCGTTACATTAGTGATGTCATAAATGAAAGACTTAGGAAATGAGGAAGCTCAGCAAAGGTATTTTCGATTCCCTCAATCAAAACTTCAAAAAGCTTTCACTCAAGAGCCAGGATCTCCTTATGTTTTTTTTCCTTTTTGAGGCAGCCGCACGGGAAAACGTCTTCGAGAGGTTGTGGACTTTTTGTTTTCTGGTTTTCACCACCTTTGAAGGCTTTCCGGCTAGCAGTGGCCTCCGTAGAACAGGCAGAGAAAGCTAGTAGGCCGCTTTGTAAGCACTGTACAGTGTTTACGATGAACACTAATAGTTGTGGGCACAATCTAGAGCTACCACTTCGTTCCACAATAACAGTTTTTTGTAGTAGCAGCTCTTGGTGCAAGATTTCTGCAGTAAAAAACACCGCACGTCATTCCTGACACGGCATCATCGATCAATTTTTGGCTCCTGCACGCGGAAGGCAACGAGAAGTTCATCGCTTCATTGAGCGCGAACGGTGTAGCTGACGAGACGTCTGATCTGCCCGGAGATGCGTCGTCGCTAAAATCACTCGACCGACTCCATGACCATGACTTCCCTATTTCATTTTCTGGCGTGAGCTCATCCCTAGCACGTGTGTGTGTGTGTGTGTGTGTGTGTGTGTGTGAGTGTGAGTGACCTCCTTGTTCTTCTCGTCACATGTGCCTTCGATATGCACTCTGGCAGACCGGGAAAAAAGCGAGGTAATGTTTTTGGCACTAGCGCCCGTTTTCCTCGAAATGGAAGTATTTCATTTTCCATTTTCCATGTACTTGTGGTATTTTACATTATCGTCCTCCTCAAAATGTCACTCACATATAGCGGACTTGTGAGTCAGCCGCCCATCCCTGCGGCACAGCATATGTGCCCATTTTTAACTCGACAGCGTTAATGATTTGGTTTCGCAGAAATTATTGCGTCGGCGTCAGTTTCGTTGGTTGTGAGCGAAAAATAATCATCTTGGGTGCGACTGGAAAATTGAGCAAGATGCAAACATAAAAAGTTCTGGGTCTGAGTGGGGGTCAAACACGGGCAGTTAGTGGGGAGAGCAGGGGTTCTACTACACAGGCACGCGTGTGCTTTTTAGAACCTTTCTATTGAGAAATAAATAAATACATATTCATGAAAACCATATTGGTCTACTCGCACCACTTTGACGGTTCAAGAACGGTTCATTTTCACCAATTCATCAAACACCTGCATACGATTTTGAAGTTATGTAAAGGTTCCATCTATCTTGCGCACATATTACACAATCAATAAAGTTTCCTGTGCCGATTTAGCTTTAGGATCTATGTGGCTCACGGCCATGCGTTTTATCTAGAGACTTTAAAGGCCCAGTAATCGCGTCATAATATATGGAACACCACCCTCATTCTGTATTGAAATATGACGTATGCCATGAGGTGTTATCGGCAGATATTTTTTCAGGGTCTTTTGTACCACATCCCAAAAGAATATCGGATCCCAGCATTCACTCACAGCATGTCCAACCGTTTCCTGTTCATTACACAGAGTGCAGTTTCTGTCCATGCCTTACATAGCCAGGACGTAGCACACCAAGCCCATGCCCCCCCCCCCCCCAGAAATTGTTTTCGCGATAGCATAGAGAATAACAAATGACCATTTCAAGGGGTGCCTTGCCCGAAATGAAGCAGGTGCCCCCCGCCCAACTCCCCCTCGAAAAAAATTTCTGGCTACGCTTTGCTTGACTGGAGTAGATGCGCTGGAAGCAACAGTACCTTCAACCAGTAGTGGGGCACAACCCAACATCAGCCCCCAAACACTCCTTGAAGGACGCGCGTCGTCATCATTCCGTAAATAAGATGAAATCATCATCATCATCATCAGCCTGTCTACGTCCAGTGCAGGACAAAGGCCTCTCCCATGTTCCGCCAGTTAACCCGGTCCTGTGCTTGCTGTTGCCAATTTATACCCGCAAACTTCTTATTCTCATCTGCCCACCTAACCTTCTGTCTCCCCCTACCCCGCTTCCCTTCTCTGGGAATCCACTTGGTGACCCTTAATGACCAGCGGTTATCCTGTCTACGTGCTACATGCCCGGCCCATGTCCATTTCCTCTTCTGTATTGCAGCTATGATATCCTTAACTCCCGTTTGTCCCCTAATCCACTCTGCTCTCTTCTTGTCTCTTAAGGTTACACCTACCATTTTTCTTTCCATTGCTCGCTGCGTCGTCCTCAATTTAAGTTGAACCCTCTTTGTGAGTCTCCAGGTTTCTGCTCTGTAGCTATGTACCGGCAAGATACAGCTGTTATATACCTTCCTCTTGAGGGACAGTGGCAATCTACTTGTCATAATTTGAGAGTGCCTGCCGAATGTGCTCCACCCCATTCTTATTCTTCTACTTACTTCAATCTCGTGGTTAGGCTCTGCGGTTATTACCTGCCCTAAGTAGACATAGTCTTTTACAACTTCAAGTGCACTATTACCTACCGCAAAGCGCTGCTCCTTTCCGAGGTTGTTGTACATTACTTTCGTTTTCTGCAGATTAATTTTAAGACCCACCTTTCTGCTCTCCTTGTCTAACTCCGTAATCATGAGTTGCAATTCGTCCCCTGCGTTACTCAGCAATGCAATGTCATCGGCGAAGCGCAGGTTACTGAGGTACTCTCCATTAACTCTTATTCCTAACTGTTCCCATTCTAGGCTTTTGAAAACGTCCTGTAAGCACGCAGTGAATAGCATTGGGGAGATTGTGTCCCCCTGCCTTACACCCTTCTTTATTGGTATTCTGTTGCTTTTTTATGAAGCACTATGGTAGCAGTTGATCCCCTGTAGATTTCTTCCAGAATGTTTATATATATTTCATCTACGCCCTGACTCCGCAGTTTCTGCATGACGGCTGATATTTCTACTGAATCAAACGCCTTCTCGTAATCTAGGAAGGCTATGTATAGTGGTTGGTTATACTCTGAGCATTTCTCTATTACCTGATTGATAGTATGAATGTGGTCAATTGTTGAGTAGCCTGTTCTAAATCCTGCTTGTTCCTTTGGTTGATTGAATTCTAATGTTTTCTTTACTCTGCTAGCAATTACCTTTGTAAATAGCTTGTATACTACAGAGAGCAAGCTGATCGGTCTGTAATTCTTCAAGTCCTTGTCATCTCCTTTCTTATGTATTAAGATGATGTTAGCGTTCTTCCAAGACTCTGGTACTTTTCCCGTCAGGAGACACCTCGTAAATAGAGTGGCTCGTTTTTCTAACACAATCTGTCCTCCATCTTTCAGCAGATCTGATGTTACTTGATCCTCACCAGCAGCTTCGCCTCTGTGCATGCTCTCCAAAGCTTTTCTGACTTCTTCTATCATTACCGGTGGGGTGTCGTCTGGGTTACTGCTAGTTCTTATAGTATTAAGGTCGTGGTTGTCTCGGCTACTGTACAGATCTCTGTAAAACGCCTCCGCTATTTTAACTATCCTATCAATAATGGTAGTTAATTTGCCTTCTTTGTCCCTTAGTGCATACATCCGCCTTTTGCCTATCCCAAGTTTCTTCTTCACTGCTTTGACGCTTCCTCCGTTTTTCAGAGCGTGCTCAATTCTCTCCATGTTATACCTTCTTACATCGCATACTTTACGTCTATTAATCAGCTTCGAAAGCTCTGCCAGTTCTATTTTGTCTGTTGTACTTGACACTTTCATGATTTGACGCTTCTTAATTAGGTTCTTCGTTTCCTGGGAAAGCTTGCCGGTGTCCTGTCTAGCTACCCTGCCTCCAACTTCCACTGCACACTCCGTGATGATACTCGTCAGATTATCATTCATTGTATCTACGCTAAGGTTGGTTTCCTCGCTAAGAGCAGAGTACCTGTTCTGCAGTGACAGTCTGAATTCCTGTACTTTCCCTCTCAGTGCTAGCTCATTGATTTGCTTCTTGCGCATCAGTTTCTGTCGTTCCTTCTTCAAGTCTATTCGGATTCGAGCCCGTACCATTCTATGGTCACTGCATCTTTCCTTGCCAACCACTTCCACATCCTGCACGACTCCTGGGTGTGCAGTCATTATAAAGTCTATTTTGTTCTTATTTACGCCATTAGGGCTCCTCCATGTCCATTTGCGGTTTTCTCGTTTTCGGTAGAAGGTATTCAAAATACGCAGATTATTGCGTTCTGCGAATTCTACTAGTAGCTCTCCTCTGGCGTTTCTAGTGCCGATGCCATAATCTCCTACTGCCTGGTCTCCAGCCTGCTTCTTCCCTACCTTTGCATTAAAGTCGCCCATTACTGTAGTATACTGTGCTTTCACCTTACTCATTGCCGATTCCACGTCTTCATAGAAGCTTTCAACTGAAGCGTCATCATGGCTGGATGTAGGCGCGTAAGCCTGTACTACCTTCATTTTGTATCTTTTATTCAGTTTAATTACAATGCCTACCACCCTTTCATTAATGCTATAGTAATCCTCTATGTTGCCAGCTATGTTTCTGTGAATTAGGAACCCTACTCCCAGTTCTCTTCTGTCTGCCAAGCCCCGATAGCAAATGACGTGCCCATTCTGTAGCACAGTATAGGCCTCATCTGTCCTCCTAACCTCACTCAGCCCTATTATATCCCATTTAATGCCTTCTAGCTCCTCGAATAATACAGTTAGACTTCCCTCACTAGATAACGTTCTAACGTTAAGCGTTGCTAAGTTCAAGTTCCAATGGTGGCCTGTCCGTATCCAGAGATTCCTAGCACCCTCTGCTGCTTTGCAGATCTGACCGCCGCCGTGGTCAGTTGCTCCGCAGCTGGTGGGGACTGAGGGCCGTGAGTTAATTGACGAATGCCTACGGGAGGGGGTGGCCAGATACTGCACCAGGGTGGCCAATCCTTCTCTGGTGAGATCATCGGTGCGTACCGGCTTTAAGCCGGTACGCACCGATGATCTCACCAGAGAAGGATTATTTATAATTTATTATTTTATATTTATTATTTCATCGGTGCGTACCGGCTTTAAGCCGGTACGCACCGATGAAATAAGATGAAATAACAATACCCAATTACGCAACATACACGCGATAACCCCCCGCCCCTCTATCTGCGACGCATTTACTCGACTTCTTTCCGCGGGGACATGCGGATAGCTTTTTTAAACTCGTCGCGATCCCAGGGTGGCTCAAGGAAATGATGATCATTGTCATTTCCGTAGCCGCGTTTGCGGCCCGGGGCACACCAATAAGGCATTGCTTATTGGCGCTCTTGTCACATGTTAGAACTCTTTCGTAAGGAACGACAGTTCACTAAATAATGACGCGAAGAAGCAACCGAGCGCCGAAAACGTGTTGTCGTGTCTAAGCGGCAACACGCGCGTCGCGACGCGTGGCGTGGTATGTGAAGCAAGACGGAACAGCAGCGCCGTTAGTTCACGCGTCAGCCGCTCGTGCCGGCGCGCGCGGGGAGCTGCGAAACTGACCTTGTTCTAGTAATGTTGCTCATAGCAACCAGCTGTTAGGTCGCCAGGCGGCTCCCTCTTTGTACCCGGGGTCATTGTGGCGAAGCCTTCGAACAGTGGGTCGTCGTCTCCAGCGCCCTCTAAAGGGTCGCCCTATTAGCAAAGAAGAAGAGCAGCTCATGCAGAGAGTCGGTACCCGCGTTGACTGTCGCTGTCAAGCATCATCGAGAGCTTGCAAGGATCTTTACAGCGCATGATCAAGAGCGGCAAAAAGGCATTCGCGCTGACAGCAGCACTACTGCGCCCACGTTCCTCCCTGGAGCGCTCGTCTGGCTCTCGATCCCTACCACTTCAACTGGCCTATCTTCAAAACTATTGCCGAAATACGAAGGCTTCTACCGTGTCGTCGATCACAATTCCCCTGTAAGTTACTTAATCGAACCCATCGAACCATCTTCGGATATGCGCCGTCGAGGGCGCGACATTGTCAACGTTGAGCGCCTCAAAGCCTACCACGACCCGCTCATAGTAACCAGCTGTTAGGTCGCCAGGCGGCTCCCTCTTCGTACCCGGGGTAATTGTGGCGAAGCCTTCGAACAGTGGGTCGTCCTCTCCAGCGCCTTCTAGTGGGTCGCCCTTTTAGCAAAGAAGAGCAGCTCGTGCAGAGAGTCGGTACCCGCGACTGTCGCTGTGAAGCATCATCGATTAGTGTCCGCCAATAAACGTCTCAACAGTACACACACACACACACACACACACACACACACACACACACAGATATATATATATATATATATATATATATATATATATATATATATATATATATATATATATTGCCATCAATCGGTCTAGCCGCCTTTCGTCTGTGTGCTCTCATGATCCCCCCCCTTTTCACTTAGAGTAAACGAAAATTAGTATGAAAAAGTGAGAAGCTTTGACACATATGACTCCATGTTGATGATAGAGTTAGCGTTACTTTTGTCAGCACTTTCAGTTAAAAATGGACTTCGTTTTCGAATGTGTTTCTGAATGTCATCCTCAAGGACGTCCTGTACATATTTCTTTTTTCGACGACGAGTGAAAACTGAAACTTATCCTACGCTTGATAAGTGAAACAATTACTGCCCTACTACCCTACACAGCATGAAGATTTTTGAAACTTCCCAACAATAATGGTAATTTCTCTATTGTTGACAACTGAGTGCTCATTATGTTGCTGTAAAAAGAAGGTGTAATTAACCACAATATCGGTACAAAAAGATTTGCATCTGCTTACACAGGAGAACGATACCACGTGGCATATTTTTGCCATTTAAAAGCTTGACATACTTCATGAATGACAACAATAACTAATACTTTGTTTAGGTGAGCAGAACAAAACCTTGGACTACGGTTTCTTGGCGCATGTACCCAAACTTGTTTTTTCTAGTCATAATCTGGTGTACAGTCATTTTCGGGTCTACCTTAGTTATTTTCTGGCTAGCACATCTCGTGTTACGCCGATGTAGCAGCAGACATGTCAATGAGGCGACTTATTACGCATGTGTGTTTCTCCAATCGAGAAGGAAGAGCACCAGAAAGGCGTTCCCAGCGACGCCATTTGTGCACCCCCTTTCTTTCCTAGAGCGCTTGTGTACCTGTCAGTTTGTTTTAGTACCTTGTTTGTCGAAAATACTTCTTACGTATGGTGGTTTTTACTGAGCGTGCCTTTGCGAGATGCTGTGGCACAGAGGCAACGGAAGTCTGATTGGAATTAGGTAGCCACTTTTGTGCATGTCATGCAGCCAATGGTGGGCGCACAGGGATGAAAACGTCAACACGATTAAGAAGCATTACCATACAAAAATTGTTTGACTTTTTACGCCAATTACAGGAGTTTCTGTTGACAAAATATTGTTACGAAGCGCGCCTCCAACGACGTTACGAAGGGCGCCACGAATCTCACTCCTGCAACCACTGTTTCGAAAGACGGCGACGCCAACACGGTCCCGAAGGCGCCACTGCTCCGATGTCTGCCGACACGGTCGCCAGCTCTTGGGTAGCGTAGGTTCATCAGCTCGCGACTGCTTCTGCGCAGAGCTGATAGACGAGCGGACGAGACGACGGTGAGTTAAACAATGTTATTTACAGAGACGTTACAAATTCGGCACTGAGGCTGACAGCTTAGAGACCCGAAAAGCCGAGCTCTTCTCTCTAACACATCGGTCTACAGCTCGCGACGCGCCGCAAGGTTTTTTTATATGCAGCGAGTGAATTTTTGAGTAACCAAATGTCCAACCAGAAGCGCCGCTGGTCGTGAGGTCAGAATTCTTCAATGGGGTCGCCACTGGGCCGCGTCATTCTCATCAAATCTGGAGCCGCTGCGCTGCACGTGACTGCACCCAAGGACAAGTGACGTCGCCACGCATTGCGTCAGACTCACATGACAGGAAGGCGCCGATTGCTTCGTAGGGCTCGCTGGCTGAGGTGACTCACTGTGCGTGCGTGGCAGAAAGACACCATCGTGTGATGAAGCCGTTGAGTTGTTCGCGTCAGGCAGGATCGCGTGCTGGCCTTCACACATATTGCCTTTTTCATAGGCATGGACGTTCGCTGTGGACTCGCAGGCATAACAGTACCCCCGCCGCCAGACAATGCGCCGGAAAGGCGAGCTGCTTCCACGTGGCTCAGATGTCAGGCGCGCTCATTCGCCAGGTCCCTCCTGGGTCGCCTCTAGGGCCATGGGGAGAATGCAGCTCCAGACTCCGTTCCGGGAACACATTCTATTCATGAGGAAGGATCCCAGCTCCACTGGCTTGTCGCCACAACTTGTCGACCAGCTTCGCTCGTCTCTTCTGAGGATCATTTGTCTCAGCACTTGTCGATGGTTCTGCAACTTGTCAAGAACGGTTAGACAACAGAAAACACACGACACAAGCAAGTGCCCTTGGCCACCCGACAGAACACCAGACAAAGTATTTACAACATATACCTAGCGGCATGTCTATCGGAATTTCGTTCCCTCTACATCAAGAGGCACATGTGGGACACAAGATTCTTAAAATGAGAACTCAATTCTTTTACACGTACAATAATGTAACAAAATAGAATAGAACATAAAGTTGGCTCCATGAGCTCATTCTCGACGAGAGCACTCAGCTAAGGCCATGATGAGGACAAAATTTTGCCCCGAATCGCCAGCGAGAAACCGAAAGGTGGAGAAGGTACTAACTAAACGCACGGCTCAATGCGTCTGCATTAGCGCTTAGCTTTCCTTTTTTGTAGCGAACGTCAAAGTTGCGCTGTTGGAGAGTCATGCTCCACCTCAGTAACCGGCCACTTTTAGGTGACATGTTGTTCAACCAGGTTAGAGGACAATGGTCCGTTTCGACCACAAACCTTGAACCGGAGACATAACAAGCTAGATTTGAACGGCCCACACGAGGCAAGCGCATTCCTTTCAGAGGTCTGTATGCCTCTTCCCTGCCGCTCAGCTTTTGACTTAAACAAACAACTGGCCTTCGTTACCAGCACTATCTTCCTGGCACAATACAGCTCCCATGCCACGATCACTCGCATCGCATTGAATCACAAATGTCTTAAAAAAAACCAGCTGCCATGAGAACGGGCCTGTCGCTTAGGGCCTGTTTTAGCTGGCAAAACGCATTCTCCTTTACTGAGTCCCATACTACTTTAACTGGCTCGGATTTTGAAGGACGTCCGTTAGAGGGCTGGCAATGCTAGAGTAATTTTGCACGTAATGCTTATAGTATCCAGCCAGGCCCAAGAATGCCCTCATCTCAGATTTTGTGGTTGGTCGTGGATTTTTCACGACAGCGGCTACCTTAATTTTTGAAGGACTCCGCCGGCCACGCCCCACAACGTGCCCCAGGTAAAACACCTCACCGCACCCTAGGTGACATTTAGTAGGTTTCACGGTAAGACCAGCTTTTTTCAACCTGTTCAGCACGACGCGTAAATGCTCGACATGTTCTTCCCAGTTGTTCGAGAAGATGGCGACATCGTCAAGACATGGCAGAGCGAACTCAGAGAGGCCTTTACGAACGTGGTCCATTAAGCCTAAAAAACGAAAGGGCGCAATTTTCAATCCAAAGCTCAGCTTAAGTGCACGATACATTCCAAATGGAGAAACAAATGTGGCATAACAGCTAGCATGCACTGTAAGGGGGACTTGCCAATACCCTCGCACGAGGTCTAACGTGAAAACATAGCTGGACTGCGACACAGTTTCCACCCTCTCCTCTAGGTTTGTTATCGGGTAAGTTTGGTCTCTAGCTATGGCGTTAAGACGCCGACAATCGATGCATGGCCTCGCTTCTTTCTTGGCACCTAAACCAAATTTAGGGGGGGATTTATAGTCACTCTCGCCCGGTACTATGACTCCCAACTCCAGAATTTTATCGATCTTCTCTTTCATGATTTGCTTTTACACAGGGGAACAGCGATACGGCTTGCTACGGATTGGCTCCTCACAAGTTAGCTCGATATCGTGTTCGATCACTGTCGTGTTTCTGGGACGGTCCGAAAACACGTCTTCGAACTCGGAAACAATGCTTCTCAGGTTCTTCTTTTGGATTTCACTTAACCTAGGCTCTAGGTTCAACTGCTCCAAGATTACCTCCAATCCCCTTTCGATTACATCACTAGAACTCAAAATGTCTGCTCCCTTTTCTTCTGAAGCATTCAAAAGCATATTTACAACCGCTTGACGTTGAACGTATGGTTTCATCAAGTTACTGTTGTAAATTTGTTCGGCCTAATTTCACTTCATATTTGGTATCGGAAAGCTTCGATATTACTTTGGCGGGCCCCTCCCAATGAACGTCAAGCTTGTTCTTTTTGAACGGCCGCAGCAGCATTACCTGACTACCAACTTCAAATGTGCGCTTCTTCGCCGATTTAGTAGTAGTAGTAGTAATATTTTTATTTACAGTAAGCCGGATACAGAGCTCACTGCCGGGGCAAAGGGCTAAAGGCGAACAGCCTGACAAAGGCCCTTGTCTCTCCGCAGTCCGTGACAGTGCAAAGCTTAAACAATACATATATTCAATACATCGGTTTCAAGCAACCTGAAATTGTAAACACAAAATTCAAACATAAATAGCATAAGAAGTTTACATAGCACATTTTAAGAATTAGAGGTCACTCTCGGTATAATTCACAACTAAACAATAACAATGAAACAACTCAAAAGCAGACACAAAATGCATGCGGATACAATGAATTCCGCTGTATACATTCGTATAATTGACATAGAAGTTTATGAACAATTTAAAGCATATGCAGAGGCATGAGACTCCATTACGTAGTTTTGATAGTGTAGACCGGTGGTTATGAATAACTTCATTTGTTTCTTGAAAGTCGCACTACTAGCCCTAAAGTTCAATTGATCCGCAAGAGTATTTAAAACCTGAGGTACCTGGTAAGCAATACTTTGTTTTCCATACTTAGTTCTTGTTCTAGGAGTTCCTTTCTTT
>WOVY01008159.1:0-23238 GCA_013436015.1 Rhipicephalus annulatus
CAAACAGGGCGTGTGTAAGAGTGTGCTCACAGTATGTGCTTCTCTGTTGAAGGAAATGTGTCAGAGGCAAAGCTCCTTATGCTGTGCCTCTGTTTCTCCTTCATTGTTCGTCGTAGCTACCCCCAGCTATTTCTCATGATGTTCACAAAACGACGCTGCACTGTGGACAGCATGTGATTTGATCAATAGATTGTGTAGAGGCACGTGCTGCGTGTGGGGGTCAGGGTGATAGAAACGATCGTTCAAGGGAGATGAACAGACATATGGCTGCACAGACAGACGAATTCTTTAATCAGTAAAGGTTAGCCTGAATGAGCCTGTTAGGCATTAACAAGTAAACAACGTAGTAGACATCCGAAAGAACAGGAGTTTCCAGGAAAGCAGTATGAAATGAGCGACATCACTCTTTTTTGTGTTTACGACCACAATGTCAAAGTGAAAATTTGCTAATATTTCTCAGTATTAACGATGCTAAGGGCCCCTTCATTCTACATAAGTATGTAAGATAGCACCAAGCCAACTTACTTGTGTTTAGTTCTATGCTTGGAAACGCTCAGAGATGCAAAATATCTTAGTAAGTATAAGGCTCCCTCTGTAATCGCAACTATTTACGTTGTGACGTTCGTGACCTTATCATACTACCGTCACGTAGACATTACGGCAATGGTCGGAAAGCGCTATCCACTTTAAGCTCATACTGTCTAGCAGTGCCCCAGGGCGGCTCTCTCGCACAAGGGCACATATGAGCTGACAGCTTCTTATCATACTTACGGTTTTATAGTGAATGTCTCAAACACAAGCACACCTGGTCCACATAATACATGAAAGATGTTCTCTGTTTAGACAGAGCCTCGAAGGTCTCTTGCCCATGACGAAGAATGGAGGTGTCATAGGACCACTTCATAAACAGATACAAACTGATCCAAGCAACTAAACTATACGTCATGCTTCTGTTGCACATACGGCCCCTCATCACCACATTAACGGTCGAATATACGAACAACTACGGTTATGCTAATGTATGCTTACATTTCACAGAGATACCAACCAGTTTGGGAGTCTTCAACAGCCCTCTGGACGTGAATACAAGACCTATTGGTACATGAATGTCACAGATACTTGAGATTTGACATTTTTGAGATTTGACTGATTTCACTATAATCAATTCATAATTATCTATACAATTCTAACGAAGGTACAACAGAAAAAAAGGAAAAGTATCATTCATGGTGAGGATAGCAGAGTAAAAGCTGCAATATCCCTTAACAATCCACGCCACCCTGACCAACAGCAGCAACGTGCGTTACAGATAGAGGTTTCCTTGAGACAGACATTTGAACTCGCACTCAAAAATCAAGACAAACACTCAAGAAGCAATCTACATTGAAAGATAAACATTTAAAAACCTTATTTAAAATAGAATTTTTAGGAATTACACGTAGAGTATCGCTTGTTAATTTGAATTTTTTTAGTAGAGTGGGTAGGCAAATCGTAGTGGCTGTCACCCCTAGTTGTACGCGGGCGTGGAGTGTATAGTAAACAGTGGGTCTCGTTGAACGTGTGGATAGATTTTCAGTTAATTTGCAGATGTATGTATGTGGCGGCTACGAATTAGTTCCCATCTGAATGTTGTTAAGAGACAGTATTCACAGAGAAATTCGTGTTTCATGATCTTCAATCATGTGAAAGAATCAGACGTATGTGCATTCTGGGAAATATTTGAGATGGCACGTAATACTTTTTTGTGATATGATCAAGTTATGTATTGACTTTTTGTCCCGCTTTTTCAAACTGAATGACAATTGCGTAAGTGGGGAGTAAATAGGGCATGATATGTCGTAAGTTTTTTGCAGTTTCAGTTAACGCATTCACATTTTCTAAGAATTGCCAATACTTTACAAAGTTTATTTTTATGTAATCGGTGTGATCCTCCCAATACATTTGTTCGTGAAACACAACTCTTAGCGTTCGAAGATGTACGCTTTGCGCACGTAAACAAGCATCACGTGCTAAGGAACTTTCCTGCCTGCCACAAATAATTCTGGTGGAGCATGGTTAACATCCTTCCATCCGCATGCTTCGCATAACTTTGTTTCCGAAGTGAAGCGGGATCTGCCACTTTTCAAGTTAGTAATGCAAAGGCAAAGTAAAACTCTTGGCAAACCTCTCATGCTAATTGCTATCATACCAACTGTAGCATCTTCTGATTTCATGAGGAGATCACGAAAGCATCCAGATACATATGTGGATAGACTGTTATGCTAGTGCTCCTATAGATGCATCTCATCTAACCGAGCGGCATTTGTAGCTCGAGTACATCAGGAGCTGAGAAGAAAATCGATTTTGAAATATTTATTATTCTGACAGTTTTATTCGCTTTTATTAAACAGCTTCTCGACCAGTGTTTAGCAGATTCCTTGAAGTGTGTATACTGAAAAAACCGTGAATGTGCATCAATTATATGGTTTTCGTAAGTCTGCATTGACAGCTTGGGGATGTAAGTGTGGCGTAAGTGCAGTTTTTACCTAGAGAAAGTTCTCTATGTGTTAGCTGAAGCCAGCTTAAAAAAAACCGCCCCACCAACGTGGTTGCACGTGTAGGTCGTAGCATGTTAAACTTTCACATTTTTGTGGTGAATGGAGCTTTAGTGTGCTAGGCGCATATCGTGAAATGATGTGTTTTCACAATGCTATCGAAGAAGCCACTGTTTTTGTTTACAAGAAATGCGTATACACCACTCCTGGTTAGTACAAGAAATTGCTTATAACAAGCTTGCCTTGATTCGCATTGCCTGAAAATAACTACTAATTGTGATCACTCGGAGACTGCTGGATCGAATCTTTCGCGGCAGCTGCCGCATTTTCGATACAGGTAAAAATGCTTGTGGCAGGCGTAGGTAAATTTATGTGCACGCTAATAACTCTGGAAGATCAGCAATTCTAGGTCTTTCTATGGCAGCATCTCTGTTAATCATATTGAGGTTTCGGGCCCAATTAACTTTAATAATTATATGTGAATGCAGTAAAAGTGGCGAGAGGAAGCATCACTATATTGGTGGTACTGCGCAATCACAAGTGCCTACACCTGAACCTGGTTACTAGTTCACGCTTTATTTTACGAAACCAGTTCCCCAAATATTTCATTGGATGCGCTTTCATCATTTATGCTGGGCGATCACTTAAGCTCTCTGCCTCCTTTGCTTCTTAAGTCTAGCATTACTTGACAGAAACCGATATAATGGTCGCCTGCATTTACCAGCGATTAGAGTATGTCATTATTAGCAGTTATATTTATATATTCGTTGGGGTTTTACGCTCCTAGACAATGGTATGATTATGAGAGACGTCGTAGTTCAGGACTCTGGGAAGTTCCACCATTTGGTGTTCTTTAGCCTTCCCTGAACTGTAGGAATCACAACACGGGGCTCTACCATTTCGCTTCTATTCAAATGTCACTCTTGTAGTCTAGACCAAACCCACGATGTGCTAGTTAGCAGCTGAGAGCTATAACCACTGCTCCATCGGGTCTTACTAAGATTTTATTGGTTCCCATTTTCACTCAAAAACACAGCAATTCCAATGCATTTACAGAAACATAATGTCAAAGTCCTAATATTCTATCGTACTTTTTTTCTCTTTTAGGCGATGGGTCGTTCCTAAGAGAAAAACAAAACTAAGCTGATGGCAACGCCTTGAGGATATTATAGCGCTGAAAACGTGCACCATGTCCATTTATGATCTCCGGTTCTTTCTGCAAAGAACATTGAAACTGAAATCAATAAAAAAACTACAAAAACACTATCTCTTCCTGAGATTCTCAGGGATTGTTGTGCATCGTCACTATCAGATATTGGGACCACATGCACCAGTCATGTTGAAATGACCTTCGAAAAGACCTATAGTTACATCAAAATGGGAGACGAAAAAAATTACACCCGGTATAGAACTACAAGCTACTCATATCCTGCCTTCAAATGTATAAATTGTACAACAGAAAGCATTCTTGCTTCTGCATACTAACGGACGTCCTTTTCTGCACGACAGTGGGACAGGAGTTCGTGTGCACTTGACGCCTACGATAACCGCATTTGAGCGATTTTTTTCTCTTATCCGCTATCAAGAAATACTGAAATACGTACCTCAACGCTTGAAAGAAAGTGAAGCTCTTGACTTGTCGTCATCATAAGTAAAATTAGAAAAATCATATCACGTAAGTGATCTCACAATTTCTACCTTCAAATTGCGTATTCAGAAATGTTCCCTCAGACAAGGCAATGACCATAGGTTGGATCAAAGATTTCACATTTTGAACAGCCGCTAATTTACTTGCAAATCATATGCCTTAATGGTTGTCTAAAGCGTGCCACAAACAATGTAGCCAGAAATAAGCCGCAACGATTCATTTAAAGGCAAACGTATACATATGAGAAAAAAACGGTACATAAAATGTCATACGGGTCTTTAAAAGCCTAAAGTGACACCTCGCTGATACAACGAGGGCTCGTACGAGTTTCGCGGTACTACAAGTTTCTTAATATTGTCGGCCATGGCCCATCGGCCCGCATCGTATTGAAGTTAAATTGCTGAGAACATATTTTCAACCTACGACGTTTGATGCGAGTTTAATGAATTCTCTCATAAGATGAAATGAAACTAAACAAATTGCTTTTGCTGACTAGACGACCCTTAGGATGTCTTTTGGGTGAGCGAGAATTGCTTTGTATAGAAAACGACGGTTTCGAGTAAATGAATGTGCGACAAAGCTAAGTGTCGTAGAAAGGCTGCATCCACTCTCTCATTCGTTTGGTCCATGTTTTGAATAAATAAGGTAATATAGAAGCAGTCATGCTAAACTTGAAATTGTGTAGCCGAGCTCATCATGCATCGTAAAAATGAAAGAAACCTGAAATAGTGGCAGTAGCTAAAAGCGAGTACCGTAGTGTAAAGAGAAGGACAACAGCCAAGCATAATTTTTTCAAATTCTACCGTTCTGGTCGAGAGAATGCGAGTATATTGATTGCTTTGGTTACATGATGCATTTTCTCTGCTCTTCGCACACCCGCCTCTTCTCTGAATTCACACCGTGAAGATCGTGTGGCCGATCGAGTGGCCTGCGCTCTACGCCAGTGGTAAGTTCGCCGTAGCGGCACTCTGCCGCAGACCATGGGCCAACCCCGTCTACGGGAGAGCAATTTAAAATTTTCGGCAAACTTCACCAATGAAGCATCTGAGCCTCCTAAAAACATAGCTCCTCTTAGTGGTCTCTAATTCTGGATAGCTGGCAGCCCCTGTTCAGTCGCTATCTTAGGGACGCATTATTTGATTTAACGTTGCGTATTTTAGATACCATGGAGGCCAAATCGCTCTATCGACCGTTTCGATGTTGCAAGCGTTGTACACCAAAAAACTTCCATACACTCATTTACCTGCTCCTAAAAACGAATCTTGAGCGCGTTTTCAAGTTTTTTCAATGGTAAAAATATTGTCTCAAGTTTTTTAGATAAAATGATTACACCTAAAGCTCAAGTAAATTTTCATTTATTTTTATGTAGCTCAAAAGAACACTTTTTAAACTATGTTTTGCTAAAGAATTGATTGATTGATATGTGGGGTTTAACGTCCCAAAACCACTCTATGATTATGAGAGACGCCGTAGTGGAGGGCTCCGGAAATTTAGACCACCTTGGGTTCTTTAACGTGCACCCAAATCTGAGCACACGGGCCTACAACATGTTTTGCTAAAGAAGGGTAGATAACTCAAGAAAAAAATTCAGCGGGCTTGTTTCTAAAGTTCTTCTTGCTTACCGATGCTATAAAGGCATAGAGTAACTATGTTACTCTATGATAAAGGCCCATCGGTGTCTGGGATGGGGTGTGCTTCCCTCTCTGAACCGCCTCGAAAGGTGGAGAATGGTCCAGTCAGCAACATGTCCGAACTGCTCCCTTCGGGAAACAAATCAGCATTTTTTATGCATTGTGTCATTGTTCGCGTATTTTGAAGAGCCGTACTTGCCGGATTTTTCTGCCTCAGAGTAAATCGCTTCGATCATTTTGGGCGTTGTTCGCGAGGCCGCTTCGCTTGTCTTCCAATGTTGCCGGCTCTTTCTGCCTCTGGCGCAACCGCTGCGAGATCTTTGCAGCGGGCCGCCGCCGCCGCAGCTCCCGATCCTAGAGCGATTGTAGTCGGAGTTGCTGTCTGTTTTTTTTTTCAGAGGAGCTCTTCTTCGTCGGCGAAGAGGAACTTTTGCGGCACTGGTCTTGCCCTTTTGTGTCGGTCTGTGACGGACGAGCGAATTTTCTCTGTCGGCCGGCCTGGTATTGGTAGGCTGATGTGTCGATGCGCTGGCATAAATGCCATGCTAACTTGTAATTATGCAAATGTACATATTCGTGTTTGTTTGTGTCTCTTGTTTACCTTGCAATATTCTTGTGGTTGTGTTTGTGGAACCCATCAAATGTACATGTTCTTTCAACGTCATCTCATATCCGTGTTTATGTAAATGACGTCTGTTTTGTCATCATCATTAGAGCATGTCTAAGAAGGAAATGTTCTGTTGATTGTTATTGACGTTTGTGACAATAATTTTTTTAAACACATCGGTGAACGAAACCAGATGTCAACAAGAACCCGTGATTGGAAACAGTCAAACTGTTCATTAGCAGCTTGAACTAAGCCTGAGAACAAAAGGTATGACGTCCACATTTAGAGGCCCTAAACAGCGAAGCAAGATGCAAGCAGGTCGAAGCGTCTCGCAGCAGACGCAGCAGACGCGAGAAACTGAAAGCAAACCATGCAGCTTCTCCGCCCTCCGTCAGTAATATCTGGAGATGAGAAGACTCTTCTATGTGACCAATGGCTTGGAGTGGCCTTCACAAACGCTTACTCCAACCTTATCGGAATGGCCAGCTCTTCTACATGCAGCTACTGCAGCTGCGAAGAAACCATCACCCACCTTTTATGTGAGTGTACCCATTCAAACGCGCCAAGACAAGAACTTACTGAAGCTTTGGATAGACTGGATGGTCGGTCTTTGTCGGAACAAAGAATTCTGGGTCATTGACCAAGCTCATCATCAGCCCAGAAGGCTTTTCAATCTTTGCTACGCTTTTCGCAGACAACTGGCCGCAGAGAAAGACTTCAGTGTCTGAATCTGTTTGATTTTGCTTTTCGTCTTCCGCTATTTGTTTCCATTTTTCCCATCTCGTTCTGCAACATTTCTTTTCTATGATCTGTTATTCCCCTCACTATTTTCCCCAGTACGTGGTAGCCAGCCGGTCTAGGAACTGGGTAACCTCCCTGTCGTTTTGCTTATTTTTTTCCTTCTTCTCCTCGGTCGATGAATAACCATGTCGCTCTCTGGCAAATGAAAAACGGTGTGAGAATGGGACCGTGACTATTTCTATGAGCAGCAAACAACAAGAGGTGAGCACGAACAAAACTTCCGGCACATTGCAGCCTGAGGACAACAAAATGCACATTTCCAGCCACTGTGCCACTATCATGAGCCAGCCGTTAGTGAAGTAGCGTTCCTTGTGCTGTCTGGTGCAAAATACGGCCAGGCAGATAGCAGCAACGAACGGGGCTGTGACAGTGACCCAAACATCGTCTTAAAAAGAATTTACGCTTCTAAATAATGCTTCACATTGGTGCGATCGCTGTTTTCTGCTGTGAAGCTGGCTGTAGACAAACATTAAAGTCCTGACCAACTTTTTTGTCTTTACTATCCCATAACGCAGAAGATATTCCGCTGTAGCGGAGTTTTCGGTGTGTAGAACATATGGGTGCCTCTCTTTTGCGGAGATTCTTGAAGCAGGGCACGCGCTCAGTTGAAAAGGAAGACTAGACCTGCCGGCATTGCTTAAGGAGATACAAAGACATGGTTTCATCTTACTCAGGCTAGGGCGACACTGGTGACTGTTTGGTTGCTGAGCATGAGACAGCCAGTAAAAGAAGCAAGTAATAGAAGTGCCTGAAATTTCACCAAGGCGGCTCCCTGGTGGTATTACTCAAGAGCGATGAAAAGCACTTTCAGAGAGAAAGCGGGGGAAATGGAAAGTGCCGTTTCAAGAAAAAGGTCTGTTGGGAGTCAGCACCATATTGAAACAACTGATAGTCCTGGGCCCTAAAGTAGGAATTCTCGTGACTGCAGTGGATAGCTGACAAACGTGGCAAAAGCATATTAAGCAGTGGCGTCTTACAAAGAGCGCCTGCAATTATTGACACTACTGCCAGAAAATCTTTAAACTTGAACAATTGAAGCCGTGATACAAAGCTATCAAGTTACATTCTTTTAAAATCACCTGGCTGGCGTGAGAAGTATAGTGTCTGGGTTGCCCACATCCAAAGCACTGGTCTTGCTTAGGAGCCAAAGAGGCGCAAACTGCAGAATTATGCGCAAAAGATGATCATCGGTACTAGCGGCAAAGCCCGAAGAGGAAGAACGTTGTGGCTGGTATTGCTAACGGTGATAAACGGCACGTCGCCACAAGATTTAGGACTCGCTCACTACGGATTGTATATTGTATGTTGTGTCTGTTTGAAGAAGCTAATTCAGGCATGTATATGGTGTTGTAATACAGTATTCCCCCCGGCCTTCTTGAGTTGTGCTTGCTCCCAACCAAGAAGGTGGTCACTGTGCATACTGTGCCAAAAATACTTTGAAAAAAATCGGCTTTGAAAAGGTTATAGACAATGACTACACCATTGAGGACTTAACTAAACTGCGCAAATCTTTGTCACTAACAAATCAGTTTTACCCAAGTGCCAGAGGCGTGTTCATTGAGAGATTGAATATCGTTCAAATTATTAGGGGCAACCTTCGAGGCTCATGTCACGTGCGTCATGCGGGAAAAGCGCTACCAAGAATATAAACCGTCATTTTCTTTGTTAAGGAGCCGCGAACTGCACCCAGAAGTGGGTACTGCACAATCGCATATGACGAACACAGTCTGCGTCAGTACACGAAGCAAAAAATGCTACCAGCAAGCATAGCTTGTATTAGAATTCGATTTAGCGGGAAATGGGACAGCAGTTGCTTTAAATGAAGTTCTGTCCTATTATTGGTACAAAAAAGTGTCAATTTTCACTTCTGTTGTACCTATCAGAAAAGCAACACGAAGCTATGGAGTTTTAGGCGGTTACACGTCACAATACAAAGTGTATGGCTGCTTCACACTAAGCGATGCCCACGAGTGTTTTAGGACACCCGATAAGAGCCATGTCACCCTCGTAAGTCATAGGGAAACAAGCCATTTAAACAAGTAATTTCAGTTGTATGAACTGTTACGCAAAGCCGGCATTCGCACGGTGCTGTTCAGAACGTCTATGAAAATAACCCATATGGTACCATGTGATTTTTACACCGGGGTAATATTCAAATCGCTCCCCGCAGTGGCGTCTGTGCAAGTAGGCATTTGGTGCGTGGCGACACCAAGGGCCAAGCTAATGGGGGTTTTGACCTCTTCCACGCCGAGCCGTGCGTAACTGAGCCGTGTCCGGGGAAAAAGGAATCTTGGGGGTCAATGCGACGCTGGGTGATTGGACCTTCAAGGACCTCTGGCAGACGCAACACACCCCCTTGTCCCCCTTTCACATAGACGGCATCACTGGGCTGACCCATCCAGGGAAAATCGGCAGTTGCCTTTTCCTATCTCTCCCTCCTTTCGTCTTCGTCTTTATCTTTTACTTTTTATAGGTCCTGTCACGTTTTCTCTTCCGTCTACTTCCGATTTTTCTGGCAGCGAGGCTTAACCTTGTGTAGGTGCCCAACCTTGGTTAACTATATTTGGTTAAAGCAACGATGTAGGGCTGGCGCCTTCAAGTGTTCTACCTTGTGCCGACCCCTTGTAATGCTTGGTGGTGGGTGGCCACCATCGCTGACGAGCTTCAAAACCCTCACATGGCAAAATCCTGTTCCTCTTTGAGTAACCGGTCCCTGAAAAGGAACCACACCGATGAAAGCTCCAAACGTACTCGAACCTATTTTGACCACTTTCCTCACTTTCTGCTCATACACTCTCTCACATACATCGAGCCCCGCCACGGTGGTCTAGTTGCTAAGGTACTCAGCTGCTGACCCGCAGGTCGCGGGTTCGAATTTTGGCTGCGGCGGCTGCATTTTTGATGGAGGTGGAAATGTTGTAGGCCCATGTGCTCAGATTTGGGTGCACGTTGAAGAACCTCTGGTGGTCGAAATTTCCGGAGCCCTCCACTTTGGACTCTCTCATAATCATATGGTAGTTTTGGTACATTAAACCTTATATATCAGTCTTAAAGACATTGAGCCTGTTGCAGCATTATTTGTCTTCCCGATAATCGAGGTTTTGCCTAGGTGGAATATACTGTAAAGACAAAATAAATATAACTGTTGAGAAAAACAACCAATAAAGCCTTTCCCTAAAGCTCTTCATCATAGTGTCTTATGTTATCGTCTAACCTTTAATCACTACTTTGCTCATGCCTCGTTCTCGTTATGGTTGCGGTAATTTCTCTCGTAGCATTACTGCGTACCAGAAATTGCGTTGTTTCTGTATCAGCGTAAGATTATAATAAATCTTTGAAGCAGCATAGTATGTAGCTTTGGAAATAAAGAAATCTCTGAAACATGCGTTTGCTTTTGTGAGCAAAAGAAGCCAAGTTTTTATTGAACAGCTTTTTAGCAAGTTTCTCATACTTTGTTTTTTTATTTTCCACGGAATAATGTTTTTAATTCAATTCGGCACTGCTTTTTCTGCTGTAGCCCTGTAATTTTGACTTGATAGTGCGATTATTACAGTTACATTGTAAAGAAACCATTGTGCAGACAAATAACTGTCCCGAAAACACTTCCTAAAAAGTGTTCGCTTTTTGATAGTTGCACCTCTGTGACAGTCAATTGGCATACGATAGCTCATTCTGGACCTACGTGTTCATGTTCACAATGACAGAACTGCTATAAGTGGCTACGGCTCTAACACTATAGCGTACACTAACACTCACATAATACGAAGCACATAATAAGTATCGAGGCAAGTAATCTATGCTGGTGTTGTGACTGCCAGTGTTGCAATTCTTAACCACATTTCAACACGTCGTGCATCACCCGCGCCGTTATTGCTCACAAGGCAGGGCGCCTTGAAACCGAAAAAAGAACTCATGAGCTGTCATCTTCGCAAGCCTTTACAATTTTAGGCTTTCAAGTTGCGTTTGAAGCTTTTGATTACTTCTAGCGCATTAAATGCCATGTTACCAGAGTTACAGAAACAGTGCTGGTGCCAAAGCTCAAGCAGTGTGATGTTTAGTATTTACCTATAACGGCGGTTACTACCGCTAATCGCGGGCTGTCACACATTTTTCAGACCCTTCATGATCCTTTCAGACTGCGTAATTGGGATGTTGGAGAGCATGAAAGAAAAAAAAAAGAATATCACAGGTAATGGGTATGAGCCATAACTGTAGCGAGAAATCACTTGAAAGTAGAGAAAGAAGAGAACTTTTGCTGCCTGGTCTGGGAGCAAGCAAGACGTCGATTCGTGGCTGTCTGCTATTTCGTTCGTGACACTGGTGGAGGTGCAGGGTGCGATTTCTCGCAACAGTTATGGCTCGTACCCATTACCTGCGACAATATTATATATATGTAGTAAAACGACTGCAAAACAATATATATAAAGGAGCTTTGTACAAATGTATATTCGTAGGCATTTAGCCCTTAACTTACTTTGAAGCTGCTTTATAACACTCTAGGTGTTTTCTGTGTATTACTTTTGATTTATTTATATATTTGTTTATGTATTTATTATATCTTCATTTATGTATAGGTTTAACGTCTAAAATCCGCCATATGACTTTCGCGGACGACATATCGAAGGGCTCTGAATATTTTGACCTACTGGGGCTCCCTAACGTGCACTCGATTCTGAGCACAAGAGCCTACAATATTTCTGCCGCCATCGAAACGCAGCTGCTAAAGCCTAGATTCAATCCCGCAACCTTCTAAACAGCAGCCGAGTATTTAGTGACTAGACCACCGCGGTGGGGTGCATTTGTTTTTCGTCCTGCCCAAAATCACAACGTTGTTCAGGTGGCATGCGGTTCCCGCAATCCTTTTTAGGATTTGGTTCACTATGTAGAGGCACTTTCCGCATCTCAAGAAAGTCCATTGAACCTAAAAAAAGCCAAGGTGGTCTTCGCAGTTACGAATGGTGGTTCTGCTCGAGTGGTAGATGTGATTTAAAAATTCGAAGTAGTGAAAACTGTACCTGATAATGCTTCATCAAAATATTTTCAGAAAAAATGTGGCTTGAGTTGCCGATTCAAAGTCCCATGATAATCTCAACAAATTCACGCTACAATTTTAATTTGAGAAATAACGAAGACGTACAAATTTAACAGCTGCAGCATACTCATTTATTTCATAAATACAGTACTTCTCAGCCCAATGTAGACAATATAAAAAAAGTCATACGAACAATTGCCTATTTGATATGAAGCCACACCGTTAACTCCACGCAAAAGACACCTACATAGGAGCGCAGTCAGCATAGCGACAGTGGGCATTTGATTTATGAACAGATAGTATCGGGCTTGCGCAATCGTGAGCGGCCTCGTTGCGCAGGGATATTTATTTATTTCGCTCTCTTGCAGAATGAACAATGTAGGAACAATAACGTTGCGTAATAGAATCATCTATAACATGATCCACAAAGTGTAGTACAATAATATTGATAGAGTGAACGAACTGACCAAGGCTCAAGTAGGATGCATTATTGATATTTGAATTGTGAAAGTATTTTAAGTATATTTCAGCAACACGACAGAATAGTCAAGTAGATGTTACGTTAAAATATAGAGAGCAAAAGGTCGTGTAAATAAAAGCTCTTTATGACGAGAACTAAGGCACAGAAAACGAAACGTAAAAGGGAAAGCATTATGCTTTGTACACTAACAGTGGTGGGAAAAGAAGTGGGCCGTCCGTAGTTTGGTGGCCTACGAAATGCTGATTGATTGATGACTCATTGATATAAGGAGTTTAACGTCCCAAAACAACCATGCCATTATGAGAGACGCCTTAGTGGAGGGCTCCGGAAATTTTGACCACCATGCACCCACCATGTTCTTTACCATGCATCCAAATCCGAGCACACGTGCCTACAACATTTCCGCCTCCATCGGAATTGAAGCTGCCGCAGCCGGGATTTCATACCGCGACTTGCGGTTCAGCATCACAGTACCTTAGCCACTAGAACACCGCGGCGGGGCGGTCTACGAAATGCATTGGCTTTGATACAAACTTATCGATACGTTAAAATCCATTTTAGCGCTACCATTACCTGCACTGTGAACTGTGTTGCATTCGCCATCCGTGCAAACAAAACAAAGCAGCCCAAGACAGTTTTGAAAAATATAAACAGGGTCACATAGCCCATGGCTAACGGTAGTGACTGTTCCTAAATCCCAATCTAGTGCATGTAATAAACGTACGTCTTAACCTTTGACGCCATCATGGCTTCTGCAATGGCAAATACGCCAGGACGTCATATGGTTATGTCAACACATGGCATATTAACTTGATGAAATGGGGTAGGCTAAGGCAAGGGCTATAGGAAGCTTGCACACTTGCATGGTATGTAAGCTTGCCCTACTCCATAGGCCGCACGCAAGGAAAAATGACGTGGGCTACGGAAAGCTACTGTCAAGACTGGCATCTTTGCTGCAATCGACCTAAACTGAAAAACCGAAAGACTTCACCTTTCAGGCGTGCGCGGCTAACGCATACACCTTCATAATAGTCTTTTTTAAGCACACGCATATTCTGTTATTCATTTCTCCTTACTTCACGAAGCTTGCCCAGGAGTTTTGCGATTTAAATACGTTACACTGACTCAACAAAATTCAAAATCGAGCAGTCAATTCTCGTCGAGGGTTGGTCATTAAGTTCACTTGATCCATATGTTGGTATGTACGTTGTTAAATTGGCCTAAGAGACATTCCACTAAGCCAAATATACGTTTCTCGTTTCCTCGGTTCCCGAAAGACGGAAATAAATTCCGATTTCCTTGAAAGAATGCCCGCTTCAGGGACGAACTTTAAATGAGCAAGTTTGCTCATTAAAACTTTTTAGAGCTGTCCCTTGGAACACAGTGCCTCAAGAAATAGAAACTATGTGTAACTTCAGCCTTTCTAGCAAACGATTTTTCATGGCTATGGCGTTGCGTTATCGCCTTTCCGCACGTAACAAAATAATTTGCCGAAGCTTCTGTATGCACGAAACCAATCATTTTCTTGCCCAGTCATGTCCGTGGCTTGTTTTATGTATTTTTCTATTCGACCCACTACTAGCATTGAAGTCTATTGGTCGAAACCATATGTTGGCATTGTTTATATACACGTCATAGCTGTTTCGTGCAGACAATTTTATTTTTTGGCTGGAAACAGAATTTTATTGAAAAAATATGAACTCCATAGCTAAAAAAATTTTCTTACCGTAAGCAAAAAACTGAAATTTCCAGTTCACAAGATATGAGGTGGTAAATCGAGGTCACCACCGTTCAGTAAGGGCCTACTTGCCACTTCGGTAAAGAACATAAAGCATTCCTGCTTTCCCAACAGGATCGAAAAACATTGTCTGTAGCCCATAATCCCGTATTTTTTCAGGTCGTTTCTGTATATCTTTCTAAATAGCTATAATAAATATAGAGAAATATATTTCATAACCTTTTTAAGGGCCTTCATGTATGATAGTCACCTCATTTTATCAACTTCAGCACCTTGGTGCAAATTTCATGATTGAATACAGCGTTTCCTTTCTCTACTCATTGGTATTAGCAATACGGATGACATAATGACTGACTGTTTCAAGATAATTAAAGCAAACATTAGTAGCACCATCGCTATGGGCACTTCGTACGTGTTGGCGCACTAAAAAACAATTTCCTGGGCAACTAATGAGGTCAATAATAAAATCGCGCACTTCAGCAAAGTTTCAGCTCTGATAATATAATATTTAGGGATATGGGTGGCAGCTGGCGAAGAATTCTTGAGAGACAATACCTAGGCACGAAAGAACACGTCTTTACTCGTACAAGCCTCTGCCGTCATGATGATGATGATCAGGATGATGATAGCCTCTTTCTGGTGGAGCTGGTGGAATGTCAGAGGCTACTGAGCACCAGCTGCGAGAATGCAGTGGTTCATGTTGTCTTTTTTCATGGTCGGAGCCCCTGCAGCCACCACTCTCATGATATTGCTACCTAGAGTTGTGAGTCGGCAAGCTCTAGCGAGCCGAAAAGGGAAAAGAGAACAAAGAAGAAGTGTGTGTTAGCGCTTTAAAGATACACGCTCGTGTCTTTCTGCCCCGCTTTTTCTGTCTTGTCTTCACGGCTCTTGGTGCGTGACAAACTGGTGGACGTGCTGGGTAATCTATGCACCGCACCCCTCCACGAAGCAAGAACTCAAGCGCCGTAATGGTGGTTACTCCTGTGAACCGCGCCAGCAGAAGAATCCGAGGGCAATCCCCTGAGTTTGGATTGCTCGCAAACAACATGGCAGCTCCGACCAGCCCTACTGACACCATCCCAAACGGTACGAACGGCACAACGCCGCTTCATTGCACCTTACTCACACCGCGAACGCCAAATCACTTTCATGGCACTGCACTTGAGGATGTCGAAGATTGGCTCGTTCATTACGAGTTTGTTGCCGTGCACAACCAGTGGGATGACGCAGACAAACTGCGGCACGTCTATTTCAGTCTTTTGAACGGCGCACGTGTATGGTCTGAGAACCGGGCAGGTATTCTTACATCGTGGGAAGACTTCAAACGCCGACTTCTTGGAACATATGCCAGCCCTGACCGACGGGAGAGAGCTGAGCGCGATCTGCAGTCCCGCATACAACTGCCGAATGAAGGAGTTGCGTGTATGTCGAGGACATGACGCGTCTTTTCCACCGAGCTGACCCCGGCATGCCAGAAGAAAAGAAAGTATGGTACCTCATGCGCGGGGGGAAAGAACAGCTTTTCGGTGGGCTTGTGCGCAGTCCTCCCAAGACTGTGTCCGAATTTCTCAGAGAAGCCGTCACCATTGAAAACACTCTTAGGCACCGGGCCCCGTCATACGAACGGCACGTCAACGCTTCAACTACGAACTACATGGGAGCTTTCGGTGGCAAAATGGATTTCTTCCGAGAGATCATACGTTCAGTCATCCACGAAGAACTCCAGAAGCTGTCAGTGCCCTCGCAGCCCACTATCTCTTCGTTGTCCAGCGAAGTCCGAGATGAAGTCCAGCATGTCTTAAGAGAATCTCCTTTCATGCGGGATTATCAACCACCCAGTGACTTCCCCCGCATGTCGTATGCTCAAGCTTTGCGGCAACCTGTTACACCCGCAATCCCGCATCCCACCGTGGCTCCAGCCATGCTGCAGACGGTCCCAGCGGCGCAATATTACAGCGCACCTCGCCTGATTTCGCGGAAATCAGACGTCTGTCGTGCGCCAGATAGACGTCCTCTCTGCTTCCACTGGGGCGAAGCTGGGCATCTTTACCGACACTGTTCTTACCGGCAACATGGACTACGCGGATTTTCGACGAACTCGCCGCCACCGAGGTTCGGTCAGCGGCCCCCTGAAATTGAAGAGTATGTGGCTCAGCAGCGCGGAACTTCGTCATCCTTACACCAGTCACGCTTCCCGTCACCGCGGCGATTTTTTCCTAATCGCCGTACCTATTTGAGCGTGGCGCAGGGTCGGTCACCCAGTCCACGCCGGGAAAACTAACCACAGTGACCTTCGGGGGCGAGGCCGCTCATACTGAACGAGCTCAAGGCCTCCTACCGACGCTTTCGGAAACTGACGATACCCCGACGACGACGACACCAGATGGTTCCGCAAAGATTTCGTTAGACATTCCAGTGCTGCTCGACGGTCGCAAAGTCAGTGCTTTAGTTGACACGGGTGCGGATTTTTCTATAATAAGTAAAAAAACAGGCTGCTCTCCTTAAGAAATTCACGATGCCTTGGAACCTCAGGCCAATTCGTACTGCTGGCGGGCACATCGTGACGCCACTCGGCGTTTGCACAGCACGAATACAGATTCGTGTTTCTACCTTTGTTGTCAGCTTGAGCGTTCTCCGTCAGTGTTCTTGAGACCTGATCATTGGCATGGACTTCCTGAGGGAGCATGGTGCTAAAAACTACCTTCGACATCGCCTCGTCACATTTTCAACAAAAAGCGGCACACCAGAGCATAATCCCAGCCACGATCGAGTATGTCTGCGTGTAATTGACGATGATGTGATGATACCACCACGCTCAAGTGTTATGGTTCAAGTGGCGTTTAGCGAACCAGCACACGCTGAAATGGTGGCGGAGAGCAATCGATCCCTACTCTTTTCCCAGGGTGTCTGCTTAGCACGAAGCCTAGTAGACCTCCAGGCTGGCCACTGCGAGGTTCTTGTTACAAACTTCAGCTACGAGCGCCGACACCTTTTCACTGGTATTGTCATCGCCTATGCCTACCCAGTAACCAATGTGACTGAGTATTTTGCTTCCGAGGCGACCAATAATGCCGAAGCACCTCTCCAGTGTGTCGACGTAAATCCTACTCTTTCTGACGCAAACAAACAAACGCTTAATGACCTGTTGATAGAATTCCACGCCTGTTTTGCACGTTCATCGAGAATCCATCAGACATCGATTATCAAACAAAGTATTATTACCTACGCCGACGCGCACCATATACGGCAACAGCCTTACCGAGTTTCACCCACTGAACGACGCGTGATTCAAAAGCAAGTGAATGAAATGCTTTAAGACGGTGTAATACAGCCATCAAGCAGCCCTTTGTCATTGCCAGTGGTCCTTGTAAAGAAGAAGGATGGTACACTTCGCTTTTGTGTCGATTATAGGAAGCTGAATAACGTCCCAAAGCAAGACGTGTACCCGTTGCCTCGAGTGGATGATTCTCTTGAGAGGCTAGGCGAGCCAAGTTTTTTTCCTCAATTGACCTCAAAAGTGGTTACTGGCAAATTGAAGTTGATGAACGTGACCGCGAAAAAACTGCTTTTGTAACTCCTGACGGTCTGTATGAATTCTGAGTGCTCCCATTCGGTGTCTGTTCTGCTCCGGCCACATTCCAACGAATGATGGATACCGTTCTCTCTGACCTCAAGTGGAAAAGTTGCCTCGTCTATCTAGATGATGTTGTTGTCTTTTCAAAAACGTTTGACGAGCACTTTCATCGCATTCGGAGTGTTCTTGAAGCTATACGATCCGCTGACCTTACCCTAAAGCCTGAGAAGTGCCCTTTCGGCTACAAAGAACTGAAGTTCTTGGGTCATGTCGTGAGTGCCGCAGGCGTTCAGCCCGATCCTGAGAAGACTGCCGCTGTGGCCCCTTTTCCAGCTCCGACAGACAAGAAAAGTCTTCGACAATTTCTTGGGCTCTGCGCATACTATCGCCGCTTTATCGAAAACTTCTCTAAGATTTCGGAGCCACTCATCAGACTTACGCATGACGACACCCCCATTTCTGTGGACTGACGAACAAGCGACTTGCCTTTGCGGAACTACAACATCGATTGTCTTCTCCTGTGCTTGGTCATTTCGATGAGGATGCTGACACAGAGGTGCGCACTGACGCAAGTAACATTGGTCTCGGAGCTATCTTGGTGCAAACACAAGATGGGACCGAACGTGTGATCGCCTACGTGAGCCGCACTTTATCACGTGCCAAAACCAACTATTCAACGTCAGAGAAGGAATGTCTCGCGGTAATATGGGCGATTACAAAGTTGAGGCCTTACCTCTATGGGCGCCCATTTAAACTTGTGACTGATCACCACGCTTTATGTTGGTTGGCTAACCTCCGAGACCCCTCTGGGCGATTAGCACGATGGAGTCTGCGACTTGAGGAGTTTGATGTCACCATCGTGTACAAGTCAGGTAGAAAGCATAAAGACGCCGACACGCTATCACGAGCACCTTTGGAATCCGACCATACAGCTGTAGAAGACGACAGTGCCTTCCTTGGGACTCTCAGTGGGGCGGACCTCCTCAGTAAGCAACGAGCGGACCCCAAGTTAAGGCCCAACATCGACCATTTAGAAGGCAGCACCGTGTCGGTTCCTCGACAAATTTCCCGTACGTGGCCGTCATTTGCTTACGACACGGCATATTATACAAGAAAATCACCGGTACCGGCAGCAGATCTTATCTTCTAGTTGTTCCTCAAGACCTTCGTGATGATACCCCTTTAGCCTGCCACGATGAGCCGACATCCGGCCATCTGGGATACTCACGAACGCCCGACCAGGTACGACAGCTATATTTCTGGCCAAAACTTGCAGCTTGTGTGAAACGCTACGCGAAAGGATGCCGCGTATGACAGCGTCGCAAGGCACCACCTTTAAAGCCTGCAGGCCTCTTACAACCCATCGACCCACCGCATACGCGATTTGACCAAGTTGGAATGAACCTTCTTGAACCGTTTCCTTTGTCTCACTCTGGAAACAAGTGGATCATCGTCGCAACTGATTATTTGACGCGTTACGCTGAAAGGAAGCCACTGCCACGCGGTACAGCATAAGTCGCCCAGTTTTTCATGCACCACATAGTGCTTCGTCACGGCGCCCCGTCAGTCATCATCACTGACCGAGGGACAGCGTTTACGGCAAAACTGTTGGACAATATCTTCAAACTCAGTTACACGAACCACCGTAAGACAACCGCATACCACCTCCAGAGTAACGGCTTGACAGAAAGGCTAAAGAAAACACTGGCTGACATGATTTCTATGTACGTGGATGTGAAGCATAAAACGTGGGACGAGATCCTGCCGTACGTAACGTTTGCGTATAACACCGCAACCCAGGAAACGACAAGGTTTGCACCCTTCCGCCTCGTTTACGGTCGAGACGTGCAAACCATGCTAGACGCCATGATTCCTTGTGACATCGACCAGCACAAGCTGCTATCTCCTGATGTCGAGGATTACATTCAGCGTGCAGAGGAAGCACGTCAACTAGCTGTCGTGCACATAATATCGCAGCAATGTAAAGACTCCCGAAGGTACAACATCCACCATCGACCAGTTACCTGTCAACCTGGCGACCAAGTGTGGGTTTGGACTCCTGTTAGACGGCGAAGTCTTGGCGAGAAACTCCTGAGCAAGTACTTCGGACCCTAAAAAGTATTACTGCGGTTGAACGAGGTCAACTACGAAGTCATTCCAGACGAAGGCTCGGCAACGACCCAGTGCCACTCACCACGAACAGAGATTGTGCATTGTGTCTGCTTAAAACCTTATTTTACGCAGTAATACTCGCCTTATTGTGCCAGGGCAGCAAACATTTTTTTTTCGTTGTCCATAGGGTCTCGAACGAACTTTGACCTGTATTAATGTTTTCTTCTTATGACCAACCCCAGACATTTTTCGTTTTTTTGCATCTGCATATGCACTGTTCTTTATAAGTATTGTTTCTCCCTTTCTTTTTTTTCCCTTATGGGCCCTGCTGTCACCTTGTGTATGAGCATCGAGTCGATGCTCTAATGGGAGGGGGAATAATGCCACCTAGAGTTGTGAGCCGGCAAGCCTTAGCGAGCCGACAAGGGAAAAGAGAACAACGAAGAAGTGTGTGTTAGCGCTTTAAAGATACACGCTCGTGTCTTTCTGCCCCGCTGTTCCTGTCTTGTCTTCACGGCTCTTGGTGCGTGACAATATGTATCAATGGCCTACTAAGACCCTTCATGCATGGTGGCGCCCCAGGTTATCGCAAAATTCAGCAAAATGGCGCTCTGTGCTCACCAAATACACATCTTCTTTTCTACGTTGTTTCGCGTTAGCTACTCGCACAACACGCTCTCCAGCACTATCAACCTAATAGTGCCAGCACATACTTTTATATATATAAAAATTTTTCGGAAAAGCGTCTAGCGCACCTTCAAGGCGAGGTCCGCCGAGAAAAAGTAAGCCTAGCATGTTACATTGAAGCCCAAACGAAGTAGCATGATGTTCTTCAGGTTGTTTAAAGGTTTGAAAATGCCCCATTGAAAAACTACATGCGGGACTCGCTTGTTTGAAGAACAAATGACGAGAATGTGGTTGCCTGAGGTGTAGTAATGTAGGTGTAGTAATGAGGTCATTTTGATTTTTTTCCTGTGACTTGCTACTTGCTTTGAAACACATTGCGAAGCGATCCATACACCATACTGAAAGGATATTAGACCAGCTTTCGCTATACCACTCCCTCGCACCTCAGAAGAATGGACATTTACTCCACACATTGTAGTGCTTGCTTGTAAAAGCGGGCATTATCAGCAGCCGGAAATATGTGAAAGGCTGCGAATACAGCTGGGTATTTCAGCTAGTCTGCTATATATATTCAACAAAACGCATATTTGAATAACACTTACGAATAAAAGTAATGCGTCAATATATTGTACAAGGCACACAAATCTTTTCGAAGAAACATGTAACATCAAGAAAACTGCTTGAAAGAAATAAAAACAAAGTACAGTCGAATACCTGCCGCAGACGACAGTTCATACGATTGGCAATGATAGCACTAGACATCATAAAGAAATAACCATGCCAAATAAAGCTACTCTGAAACAAAATCTATCCAACCAAATTTCAGAAAGAGGTTGATTGATTTGTGGGATTTAACGTCCCAAAACCACCATATGATATGAGAGACGCTGTAGTGGAGGGCTCCGGAAATTTTGACCACCTGGGGTTCTTTAACGTGCGCCCAAATCTGAGTACACGGGCCTACAACATTTCCGCCTCCATCGGAAATGCAGCCGCTGCAGCCGGGAATCGAACCCGCGACCTGCGGGTCAGCAGCCGAGTACCTTAGCCACTAGACCACCGCGGCGGGGCTTTCAGAAAGAGGTCAGACAGTCAGTACTTTCTGAGTTTCAGTTTTATGCTTAGTTTTGTAATTCTGCGAAGGCTTCACAGACATCTTTCAGGCCTTTTTCTGCGTCTCTTAAGGCAATCGTAAATTATCTTCAACAAACTCTGACTAAATGCAAAACAAAGACTAAATAGTTAACATGCGAAATAAAGATGGCGGTGACTTTGTGCAGTGCCAAGAAGCGTTGCTCTAATGAAATTATGACACGTCTAAAGCACCAGGCGTTCATGTGGGTGTAACGTATGTGAAGCAGGCAATCAAAACAACACCATAAATTATCGTTCTACAACTTTTAAGCTCAACGCTTTTCTATGGGTAAACAACAATGCATGAGACTTGACTACTTCTAGCATATATATCATCACACGAAATTATAAGCTCACGATAAGCATCATATGTCAATGCGCAATCGAACAATATATTCTTCACAGCAACCACTTCAATGTAATATTTTCAGTACGGCCATACTACAGTGGCCTGCGGAATGTTTCGTTTTTCCGGGACACCTAATTTCTCCCAAAGATAAAAATCGAGAAAGCACCAAAAAGAGAATTTAGAAAACTCAAGTTGGCACAATTTGGTACATTATTTCAAACAATTAGCCTAACTAGGGTTTTAAAACGTGGAAAATAACCTTTTTTATTCAATAAATCTACAGCACTTTCCCGAAATAGTTATCCTTTGTAAAAGCAAAGTAGTTTGTTCATGTATATCTAAAATATGTGATGAAGCGGTCAGAACAACATATTTGCTGGACGCCAATTGTGTTACCAACAATACTGGAAACTAGTAAGGTGAATTGGAAGCAAATATAAGTGACATAGTCGTGAAAATAATGCCGTAGTTACCTGTTCTGAATAAAAATTTTAGAGAAAGGTAAAATAACAATTATCTAGAAGAGTTATACTCGATTTGCTTTCAAAGTTCAAGCGGAAGTCCCAATGCCACATATTAGGGAGCCACTGCTCACGCTAGCGCTTGAAATTATGTAATATCCTCTTCAACATGAATTTTCTCATGCCTGCTCAATAGGCACAACATGAGCGATGAAGGTCTCTGCCTCCGACGTTTCTGCTAAACAATTTGTTCGAAGCTATTATGGGGATACAGGCTACGAATTGAAGGTGGCATTGAGAACCGTCGGCCGTCGGTTACTTACTCGTCTTTGAAAAGCGTCGGTTTTCATACAGATATCTTAGCACCATCAAATATTATTGTTGGAGCTCTAACAAACTCTACAATAAATTTTTTACTCTCTGAAACGCTTCATGACAGACCGAAACAGCCGCGAAGCATCAAGACGGGGTGACCCGACTCTCAACGGGCACGAGAGTCGAGATAAAGA
>WOVY01008160.1:0-22491 GCA_013436015.1 Rhipicephalus annulatus
TCATGCTCTCCTGTATTAGAGTACCAAGTACCTTAAATGGTCATCAACTTTCTAAAAATAGGCTCAGTTATCATTTTCGTCAACAGGGCCTCCACATTACCGAATGTGAGGCGCCGCCCATGGAACGCCTTTATGCTCTTCCATAGTAGAGTACCTAGTGCTCTGAATCGCTAACCACTTTTGAATGCGAATATTTCTTATACCTGTGTCACACGGCACGCAAAAAGTATTTTAAGTAAGCGGTCTTTACGAAGTTGAAAGACTTTTAACAAAGAGGTGTTTGCGCGCGGCGACACACGGCAGCAACGATCTCCTTTTAGTGTTTTCGTTCGAAGACGCTAGCGAAAGCGTGGCGCTAGCAGTTAAAAGAGAAGCAATGAAAATTAAACGTTGTATCACAATCTACAATTAAGGATTGTTGCACTGCTCGTTTCTTCAAATAATTTAAGAATAAGAGATGAAGAAACTCCAATGTGAATGTTTTTTGCACTAGATAAGGAAGCGTTCCCATAACTAGCGACGTGCACAAGTCCGTCTGGCACCACTCTGCTTTTATTTACACGTATTTGTTTTTCGCTGCTCTCGGCACGTAATGGCAGACCGTACGGCAGAAAAAAGCGAAGATCGCAAGCCTCACGGCCTGCCTTCTCGCCCTGTAATGTGAGGCAGACGCTGCAAAAGCCGCCAAGGAGAGGATAAAGCAGGCGCAAGACCGAGCGTCACCACGTGATATTGCCGACGCGTTGTAGCTGCTTACGAGAGTAGAAAAGGAAATAACCATTAAAAGAGTTCATTACACCTTCTGCAGGATATGAAATTTGCTTTTACAAAGAGTTTTGGTGACAGAAAAATAAGCATTCGCTCTTTTTTTTCCCACCACTCGAAAAATTGCTGGCGCCCACTGGTTTCGAGGACTACTCATTCGGAGCCGTAAAAGAGATCGACGAACGCCGTTTTACGAAAAAGACCGCTTTCTGAAAATGAGTTCGCTCTGTGCCGTGTGTCTGCTGTCAGGAACTCCTTTTCGGAAAAAGACCGCTTACTTAAAAGACTTTTAAGTGCCCGTGTTACAGGGGTATTAGCGAACTTTGGTGACTTTGAGCGTATCTATCTGTCTGTCTGTCTGTCTGTCTGTCTGTCTGTCTGTCTGTCTGTCTGTCCTGTCTGTCTGTCTGTCTGTCTGTCTGTCTGTCTGTCTAGCCGCCTATGGACTTTTAGCTCTCCTGGCCGTTTCGATAATGTATTGATACCAAACTTGGTGAGGAATACATGACTGTATGAAGAACATATATGACTAGTCAGGACATGAAAATCGTGACACGTATGTCATGAATGTCTGATTTACATTTAATGGTCCTGCCGCTCTTGCGGCGGTTTCGTTCACATGGCAGGTTGCGAAGTTGGTATGGTATGACATGATTGCATGGTGAACACAAGCGAGCGACCCTAACATGAAAATGATGACATGCGTGTCATGTAACAACATGATTACGTTTCCACGCTCATGATGCGCTCGCGGCTGCTCGCTAGCATCACATATAGCAACGTTGGTATTACGATACGTGAATGGATGACGAAGGTATGTAACTGGTGCAAACATCATAATCATGAGATGCGTGTCATGTAATAACATGACTACATGCCACGATCATGATGCGCTGGCGGCCGTCTCGCCAGCTTCACTTATACAAATTTGGTATTACGGAACGTGAATGGATGACGAAGGTATGATACTGGTGTAAACATGATAAACATGAGATGTGTGTGTCATGTAACAACATGACTACATGCTACAGTCAAGACACCAATAAATTTC
The DNA here is from genome assembly GCA_013436015.1 of Rhipicephalus annulatus. Lineage (NCBI taxonomy): Eukaryota > Metazoa > Arthropoda > Arachnida > Ixodida > Ixodidae > Rhipicephalus > Rhipicephalus annulatus. The sequence goes on from WOVY01008160.1 coordinate 1,817, forward strand.
GACGTGAAGCGGTGCGCTTGCTCACCTGCGTTCATTTCGTCACGTCCCGCCGGCGTTACCATGCCAGGCGCCGGTCCTGCTATTAGAGAGTTTTAGTACTGCGTACGCTGCGTACTTGGAAGCGTTGCGTACGTAAGGGACGCCACGTTCTGCGTAGTGCACCTGCGCAGACCGCAACGCACACGTATCGCGTTACGTAGGCAGCCGCTACGTACGCACGCATGAGATGCGTGCGTGCGTACGTATGAGGTGATCGCGCCGCCCTCGAACAAGTTCGCGACAGCGCGAGACTTCGTTTTGCAAAATGGCGGCGTCGAAGGCAAGCACCGACCGGCTCTGTGGCTTAAAATATGTCCATAATCTGGCTATAACACTTGGATTGGCTCACATTGGCTGTCAATAACACGTGCTTCTATTTTGATCTAGCAGATGGCGCAACACGCTTCACGCTCGTTACGTACGCGGGTACTACGGCGTACTAAAAGCCGATTAGTGGCAAACGACGCCACGTAACTCAAAGCGCTTGCATGATGCGTACGTAGCACATTCCGCAGTACTAAAACTCTCTATTTACTCGCAAGCGCGCGCCGCGCAACGTTGATTTGACGCATGCGTGTTTTAGCGCGTCCGGCGTCCCTCCGTCACGAAAAGAGGAAGACGCAGTTGCTGTCTGGGTAACGCATCGGCGCGAAATGCAGCATGTCGCATTTCATGCCGGTTGCCATCTGGCCGCGCCGATGGATGCTGGTCACGCCTGGCGTGAGTTCTCGCGTTTTGTTAACGTATAACGTCGCTGCGCCCAGTGTGCGCGCGCGTCAACATCACGTTGGGGCATATTGGGCCCTTCATGATGCACTCGCGCCCGTTTCGCAAGCTCCACATATACCGAATTCGGTGTGTACGTGAGTGTCAATGGATGACGAAATATATGACTGGTGCAAACATGAGAGTCCTGACAAGCGTGTCATGTAGAACATGACAACATACCACCCTCATAGCGTGCTCGCGGCCGTTTTGCTAGCTTCCCATATTACTAAATTTGTATCACGTGACGTGAGTAGATGACGAAGATAAACGACACATCCGAACATGATAACCATGACACGGAAGTCATGTACGGCATCATTTACCTCCACATCGTAACGTTGTGCTGATTTAAAGAGACATATCGACATTTCTCATTCGTGCTTCGTGTCGATTCCCACTGTACGTGGGATCTTTTAATTTTTTCTAAAGATACTATAAATCGTTAAATTCTTTTTCCAAAGCGGAACGAGATGAGCAGGGACAAAGTTAAGGGTCCTAAAACGGCTCTATGCCCCCCTATAGTAGAGTACTATATACTATAAATCGTTTAGAAAAATGTGTTTAGAAAAACACTTTTTGTAAACACACATAATTGCAATTCTAAATGATGTTAGTGCATATGATGAGGCTTCGATTTTCTGACGTGGGTCATCACGGCTTCTATCCTGTTCCTCTGCAGCACATCGCGTGTTTTAAATGGTGATGATGCCTGCGCAGGACACTCACACATTACCGCCTAGGTCCATCCCTCCGCGTCCTACTGCCGGATGGTACAACTTACTCGCAACATTGCTGGCGAAATCACCTAGCTGAGTGGTGAAGTCACACACCACACACGCAAAAATTATTTAGTGCCTATTTAACAATGGGTGCGTGAGAAATGCGCTGGCATTACACGTTCTCAAGAATTAGCGTAGCTTAGAAAGAGAGAAGGAACCAAAAACATACAAGAGAAAGCGTCTTCGCTTTATAATATTGTTGATTATCGCACAATAAAGGTATTTAAATCAATAAATCTCGTAATGTTCCTGAACAGCGATAATTCTGGGATGCGTTACGCAATACCAACTAGAATTCCTCGGGATGCCACAATTTTAGGTGTTGGCGCAGCTCTCAATTACTCAGATTATATTTTTTATTATTTTTATTTATTTGATACTATCAACCCCGTGCTTGGGGTCATTACAGGGAGGGTGTCACAAAAACACATAACGTTCGCACAAAAAAATCAAAAGCACATATAAATACGAGATGAATAACCAACAATAAAAAATAAGAAACAAACAACAGTGACTACACACATAAAAATCAACGAATAAGTGCTGACAACAGAATTTAGCACGCATCACTACAAAGGAAACCATCCGATGCATTTTCAAAATCCACTGATGTTGTTTGTTGCACAACCGCATTGGGCAAAGTATTCCACATATCTGTTGTTTCTGGGAAAAAAAAAGTGGCGGAAAGCATTCGTGCGTTGTGAAATAAGGTTGAATTGCTCTACTATTATTAAGACGATCACATCGCCTTTCAGGGGGCTGAATATTATAATCCTTATTTATCTTTGTTTTCCCGCTTATAATCTTAAAAAGAAATTTGAGGCGATGTTTTCGCCTGCGATATTCCAAAGACTCAAGCTCAAAGGACTTTAACAAAGCTGGTGACTGAGTGTGTGCGTCGGTATCTACCACATATGAAACAGACTGATAATTTTTGTACTCTTTCAAATTTTGCCCACAACACCTTCTGGTGAGGCGACCATACAATACTAGCGAATATAGAATTGCTTTCGCAAGCAACACTTATTCACGTCAGCCAACGGAAACTTTATTACGCTGGAAAAAATGGTTTGAAGTGAAACTCAGGGTAGCGTTTACTTGAGTAAACGTTTGTTTGAAACGCAAAGAAATGAAAAGGTGGGTTGGTGGTTTTGTGTCAGTTTCACCGCAGAATAACGATCCGAAAAAGTGTTTTCCACTCGACGTGTGGGTCAAGCGTTTGCACGCGGTGAGAAGGTGAAGCGACGAGAGCAGTGTGTTTTGCGAGGCGGGCGGAGGAGCCAGCAGCTGCGGCAAGCGTGCTGCGGGTGAGTGATAGACTGACGTCAGCGCGTACGAGCGAGGGAAGCGTGATGTCCATGCGCAGCCGCTGCGTGATCTACTTGGCACCGCTCCAACGCCTGCAACGAGGAGAACGCGTTTGCGACGCGTTCGTACGGACACAGGTACGTACAACGTTACAACGTGAGTCGAAGAGCTGCGTCGCAATCTAAAATGGAAGTCCTCATTGGGCCGAACTTGTGACCGGTAACCGAACGTCATTACTACAGCGAGCAACGCACGCTGTGCACTGATAGGGGCGAACAGAGCGTTGGTCTGTCGATAATATGATCCGCGTTAACATTCATGCACGCGGCGTTGAAAATTCGAGCGTTATCAGTGGTGCACGAGTTTGTTTCCAGAATAAACTGGGCTGTTCGCGTTCCAAGCTGAACAAATGTTCTGAGAACTATCTAGAATGATGTCATACGTTCTTGCATGGATTTCGCAAGGCAGTATGTTCACGTGCAGTGCGCCGGCAACATAAAAATAAAGCAGGCAAGAACGTGTGTGTCAATGTAACAACTGCTGGGTGAAATAGGCAGCGATGAACAACGAAACTGACAAGAATGACATAGACGAAGCGTTCTTGTCTGCCGTCATTATGAACTTTGCAGCGCTGACTATTTCACCTCCTATGTCCCCGCTAGCCCTTACACAGGCTCTTCTCAGTGTTGAGGTTTAACGTCCCGAAACCTCGACATTATGAGGAACGCCGCAGTGGAAGGTTCAAGCAGCTTCAGCTCCCTGGAGCTCCCTAAAGTGCACTTAAACATAAGTTTAAGTGCACTTAAACCGAAGCCTAAGGGGCCTCTAGCATTGCGGCTCCATAGAAATGAGGAATTTCATTCAGTGACCTTCGGGTCAGGATTCTAGCGCCACATCTACACCGCGGCAGGTGAGAAAACGACTCATCATTCTCCCACAAACTCTGACACGTTTTTTTTCTTCCTGCTTCTGTAGCTCCCGTAAAGCCAAATGGTGAACGATTTTAACCTTAAAAAGATAGGCGCTTGAGTTTGTTGGCTTGGCTTTGTAATAGGAAACAGATGAGACGGGTAGATAGACGAACGCACGGACGGACGCACGGAAAGAGTAGGATCTATTTTTAAACCGTATGAGTACTATGAATACTCCATGCACGATATACCAAACCTGTGTTTCGGTCCGACGGAAAAGTACGACAACGACGGCGTCACGTACATCGTGCGGGCCTAAAGAGTTTCGCTCCTAATATATAGAAAGTAAAAGAGAACGTTTAAGGGCAAGGTCATAATTTTATTTTCCAGCTGACCAGGACGGCACACCGTTGTTGCATAACAGAGTATGCGTAGTACCTCAGTTCAATAACGTTATCTAGACAATGTTGGTATATTCCGTTTGAACATCTGACGCACAACATAAGGCGAGGGCTGATTGAGAAGACAGCGCCTGTCTTCGTCGGTCTTCAATCAGTCCTTGTCTTTTGTTCATCAGATGCTGAAGAAACTCCACCTGGTTTACCAATTATTGTACCCAAGGAAGTTTGAAAAACCTCCTTGGTTGTACTTCCAGTGACAAGTTTCTGTGGTCACACAGGTGACTCTCCAGAACTTTAGCGCACAATTTTAAGGGCGAAGTTCCGTAGAGTGTGGCTCATTCCCTCGTAATAGTAGTATGTTGTAGTATAGTAACCACTTCTAGTTAGTTTTTAGGAATTGATTACAAGGTAGCATTGTGTGTATATGTCTTTGGACATATACACACTTATACATATACACACAGTTCGGACTGGCACGGTGGATGGACGTGTCTTTCGAGCACTCCCGATCGACTGCGCAGATAAGTGGTTTTGCATGTTTTGAGCTTGCCTTTAAAATTATTAAGGCAGCAGTTAAAATATTTGTAGCACCCATTACATTGTACAGCTTTTCTGGGGATCAGTCACCAGGTATTTACTAGTTTGTGCATGTGTGTGTGTTTGTTTCTTTGTGCTTTTTTTCTCCTGCCACCCCGTAGGGGAGGTGCACGTACATAGAACACGCAAATTTTTGTAGTAGAGCTTAGACTTTCTTGTAAGGCAGGGATCGTGTTTTGTAATTATCGAGTGAGACAAGTCTTAAAGACAATTGGTGTCATAAAGACATGGTAAAAAGATTGTAAAGTGTTCAGGATGCGGCGGTGAGATTGAAAATGGACCCAAGTGCAGAAGCGAATGAAGAGGAGGCTGACGCGAAGTGTAGGCAATGTGAAGTCGAGGAAAAATGGAGAAAACGATGACTGCCTGAAGTGAACTGCTGTTGAGAATCACCGAGCTAGAGACTTGCGTTGCCGGCCGAGCAAGAAAAAAACGAGGGCAATGGGAGAAAAGGCTGAAGTCCGCCGGAGGAAGCACTAGCCAAGGTGAACAGAGGAGCTGCCGAAGGAGTGAACAGTAGGGCACAGGCAACCAGAACGGCGCAGAAGAAACAGCAAGCCAGTTTGGAAAAAAAAACAGGTTCAGCCGGTTTCAATTGTCGCAAGGCCCAGCTTCAGCAAAGTATTGGTGAGGCTGGGAGGGGACAAAGCAGCCGGCGTCACAGGAGCAAGTAGCTCCCAGGTGCAGGACGCTCCAGCTGAAAAGTCACAGCATAAGATAATCACCGGGGACTCGAATTTAAATCGATGCGCAAAAGCAATCAAAGAGAGGGTAAGAGGTGAAAAGAGGGTTGCAGTAGGGACGTTCCCAGTACTCAAGCTAGAAGCAGTCATGAAGCAAGCGAGCGCAAAACTCTAAACTACAGCTGATAGGCGAAACCTCGTGATAAGTTCAGGTGGTTTAAACGATGTCTTAAATGAAGATACGGTGGACTAGCGACAGCACTGGCGAAAGGGGTCGATGACATGCGCGCCACTTCTCCTCAGGCACAGGTAGTGATATGCACGATACCGGAGGTACCAGTGCGTGACGACAACCTACAAAGAGCGGTTGTCAACGCAAACCGAGAGATATGGCGGATGAGTCGAGAGAAAGGCTTTGAGGTGGTGGAAATAAACATAGAGGTGCATAGGTGGGGTGGTTTTCGACGAGACAGAATTCACTTCGATGGGCGGCTAGGTCATGAGGTGGGTTGGCGACTTGCAGGACGCGCAGTAGCTTTTTTTGGGGGGCAAGCGAGCCCTTCGGGGTGCAGGATAGCTAGTAACGAGGAAAACAACCAGGGAGACTCTTTTACAGGTGGTATGGACAAATACGATTCCAAAGTGGCACCAGTATCTAAAACACGTAGAGTCCGGGGCGGAAATAGACGTAGCCACGAGCACCGAGCCAATTCAGAAATAGGGTATATCAACATGCACGGTGTCAGGAACAGGCTGAAGTGGGAAGAGATAGAAGAACAGCTAAGGGAGGAGAGGCCCATGGTATACGGTTTGGTAGAAACATATCTTAGGGACATGGAACAACCTCCTAACAATCCAGACTACGCGTTGAAAATGATGCAATAGAACAGAAGGCAGCAGAAAGGGGGGGTGGTATTGGGGCATTCATTCATAAAAGTACAGACTGGCAAAGGATCAAGCAGGAGAGCAAGGAACATTTATGGCTAAAAGGGAAAGTGGCAGGGCAAAGGACACTCCTTGCTTTGGTGTATTGCGGACGGGAGCAAAGCCCAGAGAGGAAAACTAGGCAATGGGCAATAGGTATAACAAAGGACATTGAGGAGTTAGGAGGAGAGCGCGAGATAACTATACTAGGAGATATAAATGCGCACATAGAAGATATAGATGGGTATACCTACCCGACAGGCAAACTGATCATGGATATGTGTGAAAGGCATGATTTGATCATTTGCAACAGTACCGAGAAGTGTGAAGGGCAAATAACATGGGAGGCAGGAAGGCTGCAGTCGACGGTAGATTACATACTGATGTCACATTGGCTATATCATAAGCACAGGGGAATGCGCATAGATGAAGGTGGCTCCAGAAGTCTGGGTAGTGATCACAACCGTATCAAGCTATGTTTTGCAAGAGCAGGGAAAGTGGGACGGAGACAAGATGAGCACCTACAGGAAAATTTTTATTCAGAAAGGCAAATAAAAATAGCTACATAACAAATTGAGAAAGTAATCACGGAGGATAATAAAACAGTGTGGACATACACGAATCTAATTAGACTGTTTGAGCTAGAGCTTGCTAAGGCGCGTGATAAGCCACCCCAGAAAAGAAGATACAAACCCAAAGGTTGGTGGGATGAGGAAGTTAAGAAAGCCATAGCAAAACGTCAGGAAGGCTCTAGGGAACACAGACATGCTAAGCAGCGGGGTGAACCGACAGATGATGTTGAAAGAAAATGGGAAATCTTTCTAAGCTGTAGAAGGGATGCATCCCTTCTGATCAATGAAAGGATTAGATGAAAGGGAGCTAAGTGGCTGGCAGAAGTACATAAAAAAGATAGAAAGGCAACTGCGAAATTTCGGAGCCATCTAAACTCCCTAAGAAATGAGCCGAGCCTACAGCAGAGGTTCATAACTACAGCTCAAGGTGCTAGGCTAGAAAGTGACGATGCTATTGAATATATAAGAACAAGGGTGACACAACAATTTCAACAAAGAAATGCTTTATGCACCACAATAGACAAGGATGAACCAAGTGGCGCAATGGCTCCATTTTCACAACGAGAGTGGAAAAGGGTTCCTAGTAGTACATCAACAGGCCTAGATGGCGTTCCAATTATGCTGATAAAGACATTAGGTCCGAAGTTTAAGCAGGCTTTGAGAGAGGCAGTGAACAAAATAATAATCGATGGAAAAGTTCCCCATAGATGGAAACTTAGCAGGATGAGCATGATTTATAAAGGAAAAGAAAACAAAGCTGACATAAACAACTACCGTTCTATAACAGTGACGTCAGTGGTCTACAGGGTGGCGATGCAGATTATAAAGGAAAGACTGCAGGCATGGATAGAGGATGAGGAGTGCTGGGGGAACTGCAGAATCGGTTTCGGAAACACAGGAGGTTGGAAGACAATATGTCCTCACTGACGCAGTGCATCAAAATAGCAGAAAAGGAACACAGACCCCTGTGGCTAGCATTTTTGTATATCAAGGGAGCACAGGATAGCGTGGTTCAAGAGCTCTTGTGGGGAATGCTGGACACACTAGGTGTGGAAGATGGAGTCACTAATCTTTTAAAGGACATCTATAAAAATAACAAGGTAGTTATAAAGTGACAAAAACAGGTATCCAAACCTACAGAGGTAAAGCGGGGCCTAAGGCAGGGGTGTTCTCTGTCACCCTTGTTATTCATGATGTGCCTACAAGGATTAGAGGCCAAATTAGAGGGAAGTGGGTTGGGCTTCATTCTCTCTTTCGTCAAACAAGAAAAACTCATTGAACAGGCACTACCAGCATTGATGTACGCAGATGATATAGTGCTAAAGGCCGACAACAAGAAGATTCGCAGAGATTGGTGGACATCTGCGGTAATGATGGAGATAGGTTAGATTTCAGATTCAGTAAGGAAAAATCAGCAGTCATGATTTTTACTGCCAATGAAGGTAGTGAGCTTAGAATACAGGAGATCTCGCTAGAGATAACAGATAAATACAAATATCTGGGCGTATGAATAAGCAATGGGGCCGAGTACCTAAGGGAACACGAAATATACGTGACGACTAAAGGTAACAGGAATGTAGCGGAGATCGATCGTTTGAATCAATACAGGAGATCACGCTAAAGATAACAGATGAATACAAATATCTGGGCGTATGGATAAGCAATGGGGCCGAGTACCTAAGGGAACACGAAATATACGTGGCGACTAAAGGTAACAGGAATGCAGCGGAGATCAATCGCTTCAATCACAGACGCCAATGCGTTCAAATCAATCATTTTTGAAAGTGCATTAAAATTTATTCTAATCCTGCTGTTTTGTTTTACTTCTTATTGTTGTCCCACTCCTCTCTCTAAAGGCCCGTGCCTTGAGAGAAAATAAATGAAATGAAAACCAGGGCACTGTTGAATTACAATGGGTATGATATGTTGTGAGAGGAATATGGAAAGGGGTCATGGTTCCTGGTCTGACGTTCGGTAATGCGGGCTTGTGCATGAGATCAGAAGTTCAAGCAACATTAGAAATTAAGCAACGTGCAATATGTAGGCTTGCCTTAGGAGCTCACGGGAATACACCAAATCAGGGAGTGCAAGGTGATATGGGATGGACATCATTTGAGGGCAGGGAAGCTAGCAGCAAGATAAAATTTGAGAAGCGATTGAGAGAAATGGGGGAAGAGCGTTGGGCTAGTGTAATGATGATTGTAGTGGGTCATGCAAATCTCGGCACACACATTGTCAGTGCTAAGCACGAGACGCTCGGCCCGGACTGTCGCTGATTTTGATAGCTAGGCCTACGCTCCTACCTGGTCTCGGATAACAGTTTTGACTGTCGCCGTTCTATATTATAATTGGTGGAGTTTGCTGGGTCTCCTTGCAATCCTGGAGTTGCGAAGCCGGACTCTACCTGCTGTCATGACCACTGCATCTGCCACAAGCCCTCCTCCTATGGCTTCCCAGGCCATCGTGTGCTCCGGCGCGGTCCGTCAGCGGGATCCTCCCATATTCAGCGGCACTGACGACCACGACGTCGACGACTGGCTGGCTACTTATGAACTCGTGAGTGTCTTGAACAAATGGGACGAAGCCACGAGACGGGCCACTGTCGGCATTTATCTCAGTGGCATTGCCCACTTATGGCTTCGGAACCATGAGACCGACGTTCCCACCTGGACAGCATTCAAAGCAAAGTTCAGCGAAGTCTTTGGTCGTCCCTCTGTCCGCAAACTTCGTGCGGAGCAGCGCCTTCAGTCGAGATCTCAACTGCCTGGTGAGAACTTTACAAGTTATATAGAAGACGTCATTGACTTGTGCAAGCGCGTCGATGTGAACATGACAGAGGTGGACCGCATCAAGCATATTTTTAAGGGTATTGACGAGGACGCTTTCCAGATGCTCATTTCGAAAAGCCCTGCTACTGTCGCCCAAGTTACCGAGCTCTGCCAAAGCTATGATGAGCTCCGCCGGCAACGTCTCGTCACCCGCCGTGCTGTCCCACATCAGGAATCGATGTCCGGCTTAACTCCCTCGCAAGACCCCGTCCTCCTCTCGCAGATCAAAGATTTCGTGCGCGAAGAAGTTGCCCGCCAACTCTCGCTCATCTCTGGCCCACCGGAGCGCAGTGCACCGCTTAGCCCTACTCTACGGACTATTATACGAGATCAAGTGTCTGAGGTCCTTCCTCCACAGCTGGTGCCACCAGTCAATGCACGATTGACGTACGCCGAAGCAGCAGCACGACCACGACCACAGACGTTCCAAGCGCCGCCTCCACAGCCTGCTCCTGTTTATGCCGCCCTGCCGCCACGACCTCCACTTCGCCGAGTCCCTAATCCATGGCGCACTGCCGACAACCGACCGATCTGCTTTTCGTGTGGTCTACCTGGGCACGTCGCACGTCTGTGCCGCCGCCGTCCACTCCACTCACGTGAAAACCTACGTCCATACGAAAACGATTACACGTACACTCAATACACCCCAGACCCCGAATTGTACGCTCCTCGTCCAAGCCACCGACCAGCTCCTGATCGCCGATCTCCTTCTCCACGTCGACGCTCGCCCTCCCCGATGCGCCGACGCCCCCCTACAATCGACGCGGAAAACTAAATGACGCAGTTCCCGAGGCAAGAACTGCGTCCTCGTCGCAAAGCACAAGCCCTCTTCGTTCGCCGCCGAATGTAATTAATGCCGTTCTTGAAGGTGTACCCGTACTTGCCCTTATTGATACTGGTGCCGCAATTTCTGTCATCGCCGAAAAAGTTTGCCGTTCAATTCGAAAAGTGACAACGCCTTACTTGGGTTCATGTCTTCATACTGCCACTGCGCAGCCTGTGCAGCCTGTGGCCGCGTGTACTGCCAGACTTGTAATTCAAGGAGTGCCCTACACAGTCCAGTTCGTAGTACTCCCGCACTGTTCTCATGACATCATTTTAGGTTGGGATTTTCTCTCCCATCACCAAGCTGTCATTGATTGCGCCCGTGCCGAAGTCGCCTTTTGTCCCCTTGGTGATGCGCTACCAGTGCACGATCGCCCTTCCGACGCGAAATTGGTCATTAGTGACGACACCCCAATCCCTCCACGCGCTACTGTCTTCGCACCTGTGTCGTGTTCCACCGTCGTCGACGCTACCGCATTCTTCACGCCTTCCGCTGCTTTCGTTCATCGCCACCTATCACCGCTCCCAACCGCTCTCGTTACTCTTCAAGGTGGTGCGACCAACGTGCCTGTGAAGAATCCGTTCCCATTCACGATTACGCTACTTCGAGGCGAATGTATTGGTTCGATAGAATCATTCGAAACCATCGCTACACTTGACGTTCCTGATGAATCATCGGAAGTCAGTGCCCTCTCCTGTAGTTCCGTGAATGACCCTCCCACTACCGACATTTTCAACCATGTCATCGACGAAGGCCTAAACCCACAACAGAGGTGTGAGCTTTTGAGCCTCCTTGACGAGTTTCGACAATCTTTTGACAGTCACAGCGCTACTTTAGGTCGCACATCTACCGTATGCCACCAGATCGACACAGGTAATCACCCACCACTACGGCAGCGACCATACCGTGTTTCGCCAACTGAACGCCGTATCATCGATGAACAAGTAGGTGACATGCTAAAGCGAGGCGTCGTTCAACTGTCAAACAGTCCTTGGGCGTCGCCGGTTGTTTTAGTTAAAAAGAAGGATGGCAAGATACGCTTTTGCGTAGATTATCGTCGCCTAAACAAAATAACACGAAAGGATGTTTATCCTTTGCCTCGAATTGATGACGCCCCTCGACTCTTTACAAGGCGCAGAGTTCTTTTCCTCCCTTGATCTACGCTCTGGGTACTGGCAAGTGCCCATGAATCCGGATGATAGGCCAAAAACTGCATTTGTTACACCAGACGGCTTATACGAATTTAACGTGATGCCATTCGGGCTATGCAATGCGCCGGCAACATTTGAGCGCATGATGGACACTATCCTACGAGGCCTCAAATGGAACACGTGTTTGTGCTACTTAGACGATGTAGTGGTATTCTCACCCGATTTTCCCACGCACCTTCGTCGCTTGGAACAGGTTCTACGCTGCCTCTCTGCAGCCGGCCTCCAACTCAACTTGAAGAAGTGTCACTTTGGAGCGCGCAAGCTGACCATTCTCGGACACGTCGTGTCGAAGGATGGCGTTCTTCCTGACCCCGCTAAGCTACGTGCTGTTCGCGAGTTCCCGAGGCCCGCGTCTCTCAAGCAGCTGCGTAGTTTCATTGGCCTTTGCTCATACTTCCGCCGCTTCGTCCGAGATTTCGCCTCGATCATGGCGCCTCTGACAGACCTACTTCAGGGAGACCGCAATCTATCTGCGTGGTCTCCAGCTTGCGACAGTGCCTTTGCGAAACTCCGTGAACTGCTTACAACACCACCCATACTGCGTCATTTCGATTCAAGCGCTCCCACAGAAATCCACACAGATGCTAGCGGTGTCGGTCTTGGCGCTGTACTCGCCCAACGAAAGCCTGGTTACCAAGAATATGTTGTTGCGTACGCGAGCCGCACTCTTACAAGAACAGAAGCAAATTATTCAGTAACTGAGAAAGAATGCCTAGCGATTATCTGGGCCATTACGAAATTTCGGCCTTATCTGTACGGCCGCCCTTTCGATGTTGTTACCGACCACCACGCGCTCTGCTGGTTATCCTCCCTCAAAGATCCCTCAGGACGCTTGGCACGATGGGCTTTACGGCTCCAAGAGTACGACATCCGCGTCATTTATCGCTCAGGCCAGAAGCACGCCGATGCCGACGCTCTTTCGCGTTCGCCTGTTTCTACTGATATTGCGAGTGTCTCCATCCAAGACAACTTCCTTCCACTATCAGGACCCATCAACATGGCTGCGGAGCAGCGCAAAGATTCGTGGATTGCGTCTCTGATGGATTACCTATCTGAAACACTCGCCCACCCGCCATCTCGAGCGCTACACCGACAAGCCTCTCACTTCGCCATCCGTGATGGAATACTTTATCGCCGCAACTACCACCCTGACGGTCGCAAATGGCTACTCGTCATACCCAGGCATCTCCGCGCCAGCATATGTGCTGCTTTCCATGCCGATCCGCAGTGTGCGCACGCCGGTTTGTTTAAAACCTACGCCAGGCTACGTTTTCGGTTTTATTGGCGCGGCATGTACACATTCGTTCAAAAGTACATTCGATCTTGCACAGAGTGCCAACGCCGCAAGCACGATCCTAGCCGTCCTACTGCACCAATGCAGCCGTTACCGTGCCCAGTGCGACCATTCGACCGGGTTGGAATAGACCTTTATGGTCCTCTACCATATACATCAGCTGGGAATCGCTGGATTATTGTAGCGATCGACCATCTCACGAGATATGCAGAAACGGCCGCTCTACCAGCCGCGACGGCACGTGACGTTGCGTCTTTCCTGCTGCAACGTTTTGTTCTGCGTCATGGCGCTCCACGTGAACTTTTGAGCGACCGAGGCCGCGTCTTTCTCGCGGATGTTATTCGAGAACTTCTTGCAGAATGCCATGTAATTCACCGCTGTACTACCGCATATCGCCCACAAACAAATGGCTTGACCGAGCGTTTCAACCGTACTCTTGGCGACATGCTTTCAATGTATGTCGCCTCCGACCACACCAACTGGGATCTCATCCTTCCTTACGTAACGTACGCTTACAACACGGCACCTCAAGCGACGACAGGCTTTTCTCCATTCTTTTTACTTTATGGTCGAGAACCATCGTCTCCAATTGACACCATTCTCCCCTACCGACCCGACTCATCCGAAGGCACACCACTTTCCGAAGCCGCGCGGTATGCGGAAGAATGTCGGCAATTAGCTCGCACCCTTACAACCCAAGAACAAGGGCTACAGAAATTTCGTCACGACGATGGACGGTCCAACTACCAATTTTCGCCCAACTCTCTTGTTTGGCTGTGGGTGCCCCCCAGTGCTGCCCCTGGTACCTCTACAAAGTTTGTCAGCAGGTACCATGGACCTTATCGCGTCATAGAACAAACTTCCGCTGTTAACTACCTCATCGAACCCCTCACGGCCACTGTGGACATGCGTCGCCGAGGCCGCGAAATCGTACATGTGAATCGCCTCAAACCATATCACGAACCACTTGTGCTCACGACACCTTAGAACACTTACTTGGCATTATCTTCAGCGAGGGGGAAATATGTAATGATGATTGTAGTGGGTCATGCAAATCTCGGCACACACATTGTCAGTGCTAAGCACGAGACGCTCGGCCCGGACTGTCGCTGATTTTGATAGCTAGGCCTACGCTCCTACCTGGTCTCGGATAACAGTTTTGACTGTCGCCGTTCTATATTATACTAGGAAGGTATTCAGCTACTTGTACATGAAGAATGTCGATACAAAATGGAGGAAAGAACCAGAAAATTGACTGGTAAATACTTAGAAAACAGCACGGGGCCTAACCAAAAAGAATTGTCGGGTAAGAAGAAGGCGAAGGAAGCTGAGACAGATATGTGGAGAATTGGCATGATTAAGTCCGCACTAGACATATATCGAACTTTTAAGCAGGAAATTGCCAAAGAAAGGATCTATGATAATACTCGGGGTAGTTCTCTACTGTTTGAGGCCAGGACGGGAGTATTGCGGACCAAGACATATCGGGCCAAATACGAAGGGGTAGACACGGTATGCAGTGCGTGTGGAGGGGAAGAAGAAACTGCCGAACACTTGATAATGTTCGTTAAAGCACTTCTTCCTATAGTTCAGGAGGATGGCGCAGAGTTTTTCAAAGCACAGGGGTTTAGGGACAGGGAAGGGGGGGTAAAATAGACTTTAAGCGGGTAGAATGAACTAGAAAGAGGTTATCTGATTGGTGGCTAAAGTCAAGGCACGAGTGAAAATTAAACCCTTCACTGGAAAGTACGAATCCTCAACCTCACTATTTAAAGGGAAAAAAATTATTTCTAGCTTTTGGTTCTTTAAGTATTACGGCTTGGTGGCGCTAGCCACCGCCCGATCTAATAGGTACAGCCATACCCATCCTTCCATCCATCCATGCGCAGGCGATCCCACTGAAAAAATCCGCGCATTCGAAGAAAGAAAAAGTGGCCAAGGTTACGAGGAGCACGTGGCGTTTTCTCTGTGGCCCTCCCATCCCTCCCTACATAGCTTTCAGCGCTTTCGTCGGGACGAGAGAAGAGAGAATGCGATTGCAGCGTGTGACAAATCTTTGTAACTCCGCTCGTACTGGACGTATTCTTGAAATTATTTTGCGGGGTTGAATTCGTGAAACACTAAGCTCTTCCAGTAAATTGATTCCATGGTTACTTGAAAAAGTGTTTCAGGGCCCCTTTAAGAAACACGACGCACAAAGGTAGCAAAATACCGAACGAAATGAAATGAATCAATGAATCAATCAATCAATCAATGGTAAGTGTCTATAGTAAAACAGCAACGAAATTTTCGGCACCATACAACACCTTGTAACACTCTTTAGCGACAAATGTATTCTTTTTTGTTCACTCTCCGCGGTCTTTAAAGAAACTAATAAGATTTCGGAAACAGACAAGATTTATGAAGAGGTAATGGTAAGACAAGATTAATGAAGTGGTAACGGCTGATGAGTGGCTTGATGGTCCGGCAAGAATTTCCATTCACTAGATACAAATCAGTGTCGACGAAGTTATGACTATGTTTAGGAAAAAAACCACGACGCATGAAAATTGAAGCCTGAACGCTTTCTTCGGCCTGGCTACATGTTCATTTTTTTCTTTTGCATTCACCTTTACTATGTGGTCATTGGCAATGCCATTCTTTAAAATTGCTTGCTAAAATGTACGTTAACGTTCTACCTCTTTTGTATCTGGGAACCATCCGTGTTTTAGTTTTTTGTTGTCCAATAAAATTGTTTTCCCAAACGTGTGTGTTCTTTGTTTAAAAATTTCTGCCATGAAATGACTCCCGTTCTTCTCACAGGCCTGTTGTTAAGACAGAGTGTGCGAAGTTTGGCAGAGAAAGCATGCGATATATATATATTTTTTGCCGCACACACGTAAGTGGACGACCGGTTTCCTTGCATTGTGCCCCCCTTCCCCTTTTTATTATTTGGTAGAAAATCATTCTTTCTGGTGCAGACGCACTAGCTTGTTTTATTGCAGTGTCAAAATTTGCTTTCTATCGCTCATTAACTTACCCCTTGTGCTTTGTTCTCATTTTCTTCTAATAATTGAGCACCTTCTATATTCCTGGGCAACTTTCTTATTGTCATAAAGAGACCTTCAAACAAGCAGGCCTCCCCCCTCCCCCCTCAAATCTTGGCTACGTGACTGGTTCGCAACAGTGACCCCACTAAGCTGTTCTGATCAGTCTTTTCTCAATCTCATAGGTCAAATACATTAGCGTAATCTGGTTTAGAAGCCCCTATTTCTGTGTGCGCAGCCGAGCCCTTGGCAATTTTTTTCTGGGATCGGCTTCTTGTTTTGTGGCTAAAAAATCCACAATTTGTGTAGCAACATTATATGGCACTGAAGGTGTGAAAAAGTGGTTCTATTTAAGAGATTGTAATGGATCTTTTGTTATTGTAGGATATTTTGATTTCCATGACATTTCTTGAACACTTTTGCGTTTTCTCAGCCGGAATGCTTGACAAATATTTTATCTTAAACAAGTGACATGTTCATATTATTTATACTCAGAAAGCGTATGAAAAAACAATTTTAATTTTTTTCATGCTATATTTATACATGGCAGTGTGCTGAAAATTAATTCAGCTTCGGATGCTTAGGGGATGGTCGCTAGAGGGCCACGGAGTGCGGATGCGCGTCGCATCGGCTTCGCGGATTTTCTACGGTTTTCGTCATATACTTACCTGCTATTCTGTTGAAATATTCCCAAGTGACTGTGAAAGTCTTGCGGACTCTCCGGATACCAGCTTTAGGCAGGTAGCCCGTAATTCGGGCTGCTTCGACAAGATTTTTCGTACCGCCACGCTGGCCCGACAAGCTAGTAGACAGGAACGGTAGGCCTGACACGTCGGCGTGGCAAACCAGTGCTACCCATACGCTGTGATGGCGTCTGAAATGGACGTCGTGCAAGTCCATGGAGAGAAGCTATCACCGACAGAGTTCGGGAAAGAGCAAAGATGGTGCGAAATGAAGTATGAAACCAAGAAATCAGCTGGAGACGTCGACCCAGTGACGGACCCAACAAGCAACGCCAGCAAGTTCCAAAGCCGCGTTCATGCAGAGAGCGACGCAGCATGTGCGGAAAATCAGCAAGGCGAGCGGAATGCCCGACCTGCTGACGGATGTCTACAAAATCATCGTACGACCCCGGAACGGCTTCTACGTATCACAGTTCTAGAAGGACCACATCCACTGCTGCATACGCAATGCAACAGGGGTTGGGATGCGAAGAAGCCGAGGAGGACAGCATTTGTCTGAATGAGCGCCAAAACTTGATTGTGGTAAGCACACCGTCAGAAGATCGCGCAAAACGGTACGGTGGCATTTGCAAGCTGTGTAACGGCGACCGCGAGTTTGAAGGGAATGCCTACAGAGCGGCGCCAGAGAAACACATCCAAGGGCGTCATCAAGGGTATATGACGAAAAGCCAGTAGACGTGGTGCGAAGTCTCGTGAACCACCGTAACCCGAACGTCCAGCATGCCAAGCACATGGGAAACACGACGAACGTTATCATCCTATTCAAAAGTATACTACGTGCCTCGTTACGAGAACTACGGAAGAATGGTGCTAAGGTGCACTCTGTAAAAAAAAAACATTTCCACGTGTGCTACGAGTGTGGTCATCTGGGACGTAGGGCCGACCTGTGCCCCAAGTCAAACGACAAGAAGTGCCGTGTGTGCGGATGCGGCAACCCACCCAACAATCATCGCTGCGAGCCCGTATGCCTGCTCTGCGGAAAGGATCGCCTCTCCAAAGATTGCAAGTGCAAGCCAAGTACAAAACACCCTACCTTGTCAAGCGACTACAATGGGAACGCAAAGTGAGGAGGATGAGGCCATCTATAGCAGCAGCAGCAGCAGCACCGTCAACGACAGAAGGGAGGGCTCCGCCAAAGCCACGCATCAAGATGACGTAGTGGCAACAGGCGATTGGCCTCAAGAGAGAGCCACGCGTGGAGCCACCATCTCTCCAGTACTCGTTCTTGGGCACACTCCCTCAGCGTCTCCTGACCCCGTTCAGCGAGGACTGGCAGCAAGTCGACGACCCAAGCCACCTACGCCGCTGCATCCAAAAGCGGAACAGTATTCGACCCCCATAACGTCAGGTGGGTGGACGTTGCCTCCGGTCGGCGCCTTCGCGCACCGCAAACGCGAATCGAAGCTGCCATTATTAGAAACCCCGACGTAGACCGATGCGATCGTTCTGGTAACAGTACCAATAGTGAACCAGAAAGCTCAGACAGAAACAACTAAATGAATTCGAGTCCTCAATCAAAAAACTACGCCAGGAAAATGACGATAAAAAACTAATTGTCACGTTAAAGGAAGAGAACCCTACAGTCTCTTTACCTTCCCCTCTCCTAACCCGTCACTGCCAACACTGCCGCTAATATCGTCCAGAGTGCACAAGAAGCTATGGACACGCAAGATGCACACCCCGCACCTCTTAAACGTAAGGAGCTAGACCCAGAGCAAGCTGAGCTCGTCAAATCACAGAAACACGAGGAGAAACTCTGCGAGCTAGTCGACAGACTCGACGACAAGGTAGACTCGATAATGGCCTAACAAGTGCAGCAAACCACGCAACTTAACAGCGCAATAGCTCAACAAACCGCGCAAACTGAGCAGTTGAGTATCTTGGCTCACACAGATGCTCGCGACGCTGCAAGCACGCATGGACAATATCGAAATGCGTCTTCCAGGTGGAGTAGGTCGCTCCTTGCGGAATACCCGGAAACCTTACTTTAGGCTGTTACCTGACGTCGAGGCGCAAGATCACTTGGACGGCAAGTAAAAACATGTACAGTCACCATGGATCCACACGAAACCACACGAACACAATGCTCACGACATCATAACACACGGAACACGCTCACGATCTGGCAGTGGAACTGCAGGGGTTCAGGAGAAAATGAGCGCATCTCCAACGATTTCTACGAATCTGGGAACAACCAGATGTAATGCTTTTGCTGGAAACAAACAACCTGGTCAAACTGGCGGGGTACAAATCTATAGATGAGGCTGTGAACGCAAGAGCACCGCTGTTCGCTGCAACCCTAGTGCGACGCAACCTCACCATGGTGCAACGCGAACTTACAAACGTCATCCTACCACACGTAATCATAGAGCTCATTCCAACAAAAAGGCATGGCTCTGGCATATTTATATTGAACGCATATAGCCGACCCAAAGCCAAACATTGCTTTAGCACTTACTGCGAAAGGCGCGCGAAGCAGCTGGCGACGGCCTTTGCTCATCGCGGGTGACTTCAACGCACCCCACGCGGCTCGGGGTGTGGATATGAAACGCCAAAGGGTACGCGCCTTTGGGGCAATGTCAAAATGAGGGGCTCAAGCTTACAACAGACCTTTCTGCACCTACGCCCAGGGACAACAGAGTATGTGCGGATACTTCACCGGACCTCACGTTTATTAAGAACATCGCTAGCATGCAATCGCAAAATACGCAGGAGGACCTGGGTAGTGGTCACTCAGTGATCGAGATCCAGGTTGACGTTGGACCTGACCACCACCTTCATCGGTACGACCCCGAGGGCAAGCATCACCGGCTAGTAGATTGGGATGCATTTCGCAAAGCCTGGAAAGAGCAGAAATGTGGCAGCGCGGCTATCGAGGATATCGAGAACTGGACCAGCGACGCTCAGGGGCCATGTAAAAATGGCAACGCGGGAAGTTCCGCTGAAGCAAAACTAAAAGTAATAGACAGCGAACTCCACACATGTGGGAAGCCAAACGCAGCCTGCAAGACAGGTGGAAGCGTCAACGCCACAGTAGAATGCTACGCAGAAGCATTGCACGGCTAAGCAGGGGTAGAAGAGCATGCCTTACAATTATGCAGAGCGCAATCGAAGGAGACGTGTAACGGGATGGAAACCAGCTGGGCTTGGGCAAGACTTGGCATCTTCTTCGGCGGCTCTCTTGGGTCCGGAGGAGACCAAACAGCGCACGCATGTAAGCTTAAGAAATTACTGCACGAATACGAAGGCACATCCGCGGATTTTTCGGATGACGTGCATAGCCGTTACTTCACGTCCTCAAGCCCCATCGCGCACCCGGCATACGGACAGGATAGTGAGAGTGACGTGGAGCTAGACGAGGACTTCAGTGTGGCAGAGGTGAGGGCTGTACTGCACAAGCTCAACACGAAATCGGCACCAGGCCCGGATGGGATAACAGTCAAAAAACTGCTAACTTGAACGATGACTCGATAGATAAATTGACAGCTTACATGAACGAGTGCTGAAGAGTGGGTGCTATACTGAGCTAGTGGGAAACTGCGCATAATTATGATCCCCGAACCGGGCAAACGGGTAGAGATCGACAAGCTTCGATCGATATCCTCTGAATTCCTGCGTTGGTAAGGTAATGGAACACGTGGTTCTCGCACGTCTTACCAACTACCTCGATGACCGAGACATGCTCCCGCACATGATACTGGGGTTGTGTCGTAACCTTCCACGCAGGACGTTATGCTTTAACCCCGCCGCGGTGGTCTATGGCTA
>WOVY01008161.1:0-24209 GCA_013436015.1 Rhipicephalus annulatus
AGACAGACAGACAGACAGCGACAGACAGACAGACAGACAGGACAGACAGACGACAGACAGACAGACAGACAGACAGACAGACAGACATACAGACAGACAGACAGACAGACAGACGACAGACAGACAGACAGACAGACAGACAGACAGACCGACGACAGAAGACAGACAGACAGACAGACAGGACAGACAGACAGACAGACAGACAGACAGACAGACAGACAGACAGACAGGACAGACAGACAGACAGACAGACAGGCGCGATGCACGGACGGACGGACACATGGACAGATGGACAGGGGAAACGCTTTCGCCTTACTCATCATCTTTCACTACGGGATGTGCTTTATGTTTCCGCCGCAGTGATTTATAGGTCATCTTTGCCATCGCTGTAACGATATGCGCCACAGCGTACTGCGAATTCGAAGCAGCATTAAGGGACGTGAGATGTGGGCGGGAAATAGAGCCACTTAAACTTTTTGTCGTTTGCTTCTTTATTTTCTAGGGTTTCGCGTTCCATTACATTTCGACAGGACCACTCAACCGCCAGAATGCATTGCTATATATGATAATGTAGCATGCGGGCATCACTGTAGAAACAACACCATAAGGTTTCACCACATAAAACACAAAATTTGACGGTGCCACAGCTTCTCGTTTTCATAACGAATATATTGTTATAACCAGTATCGTTATCAGTGGGTTCTACTGTACACCAGAGTGTGAGTGTGATGGCACAGGTCGCTTAACACAGCCACCTAATAGTATTTGGCAGTCATCCAAACAGATCACGCCTTTTATTCAGTAAGATTACATATGTCGGCTACGTCACCCCTTTTTAATAAAGAAATCACAAATGCAAAACGAATAAAAGGTGCGAGGGCCCAGTTGACTTTCCGACTCAAGGTAACATCCAAAAACCCACAGGAACGCTACGTCGCTAATTTTGGATTCTTATTTTTGATTCTTAAAAAAAATAAAAAAGCTTCGTCCCTGCCGGGGGTCGAACCCGGGACCTTTGGATTAGAAGTCCAATGCGCTTTCCACTGCGCCACAAGGACGGCTGTGAAGAACTCAAATACAAACAAAAGCGAGCTCAGTTCCTCACGTGGCATCATCAAAAAGAAAAAAAAAGCCAATGCACGTGACGACTAGTGCAGCACACGTTTTTGTCGCGTGGAAAAGCCGCACTATGCATTGATGAGCCCGAACGCTTTTTCAACTCCTCGTAAGCACTGCAGCTTGCCTGGCTAAGCACATAAGCAATCGCTACAACTTCAGCTTGTCGCAGCTATCGAACAAGACAACCAAGCGTTGACTATGGCCACCGTGATTAGCTTCGGCAACGCCTTTGGATACCGATTATCAACAGAAAACTTGCGTAGACAACTGAGCTAAATGGTTTTTAATTGCGTTATTATACATCTCTCAGCATTCACGGAGTCCATTTCCATTCTGTTGTTTCTTTCGGTGGGTGTATCTATGCTGGAATCATACAGAACAGTGAAGCGCCAGCCGTTGAGTTTCCTAAAGTCAACTAGGGGGAAGGGGGGGGGGGCTCTGGCGTTGCGAATGTTAAGCGACCACGGGAATGATGGGTAGTACACTGATTTGACTAGTCTTCATACTTGAGGGTGGGTAGTCGCACTTGTGGCTTCGTTTATTGTTCTGTTTGGGTTTGGTTTCAAAAGAAAGAACGAACCGTTCTGAACTTCATGACCCGGCTTGAATTGATGAGCCTAAAAGTTTAGGGTAGTAAAGCGTAACTGATAAACTATTATCTATTGTCATTTCATGATAAAACAACGTCAGGCCACGCCAAGCTATAAGGAACGTAATGTATGAAGACTAGGCAAATCTATGTACTACCCATAATTCTCATGCTCACTGAAGCGCCACGCGTTCCCTCTAAAGTGTCAGAGTTCCTTCTAGTGTATATTTAGAAAACTCTATGGCGTCAGCGTCGACTCCGACACGATCTACAACCATTTCGATGGCATTTGGCAGTCATGGCTATGGTAGGACAGGCGCTATGGCATGTTTTAAAACGGTTTAAATTTGAATTCCGGGATTCCGGGTAATCTAAAATGTGATATGCATCGCGAATGAAAGAGATTACTTTAAGAAGTATAGTATCTGTAACGCACTAGAAATTCTATGGCAAGTAGCTTTGAATAATTGCCAGCCTGAGTTAAACTGAAATCAGTTTTGCAAAGGTGGATGAGGAAGGAAATTCCCGCTTCTTGGCCGATCCCCTTTTTGGGTCATAAATGTGAGAGGATCATCGTCATCAACCAGATATGCGTCAGGTTTGCTACGACAAGACAAACCCGGCATCGACAAACTCATTCATTAACACCGTATTTCGCCAGAACAAACACTTTCAAATACTCGTTCTTTCCTCGAACCATAAACGACTGGAACTGCCTACCTCAATCGTTAACCAGTTCTGTAGAGGCACTTGAGCGTATTTAACCGTGACCTATGTTTTGTATCTTTTGTATATGATGTATCTTTTTTGTTCTTGCTGTTTTACACCTGTGTGCAATGTTATGATCTTCTTCCCTCCCGCTGGAGGGAAGACGATCATAACATTGGAGAGAAGAAGATCATAAATACTGGAGGGAAGAAGATCATAAATGCTGCAGGCCATTAAATGGTTCCGCAGTATTTTGTAAATAAATAAAAATATCAAAATAAAAAATACAAAAGGGTACACGTAAGCTTAAACTTGACTTCTGCCTTCTGTATAGTAGTGGATGCAGGATCAAATCAAATCAAAGTTTATTTTCCTTTCTGGAGTACAGAAAAAGAGGACAATGAAAAAAAGTTTGGTTTAAAACAGCTTGACTAGTTCACAGCCCCTACAAACACAGCAGGAAAAATAGTTTTAGTTGAATCACGTTGCACTGTAGACGGTTCATTTATCGTGCCTAGTGAAGGTTTGCAGGAACTGAACATAGAACATTTAGTACCTGTTGTACGTATTCAGCCTATGGTGAATTCAGCCTGCTGATAAATACGCGAAGTAAGCTTGACAGCGATCGAAGCACTATAAGGAATAACTTGTCTTCTGACAACTTCTCAGTCGTGCATTCAGGGATCACTCTTGCCGAGTTGCGCAGTGAATCTGCGTGTCGGTGTGACTTTGACAACGGAAGCTAAGCTGCGTCCATTGTTCCTATGCCTTTTACGGTGTTCCGGGTTGTACGGCCGTCACCAATACGTATGGCAGTGGCTTCAGCAACGCAGTCAAGCAGAATCTACAACAGGCATGCCTTTTATTGCGTTATGGTTCATACTTTATCGGGACTGGCAATCAGGGTTCAGTAAGGTGGAGAACCCTGCCATGCGTGTTTTAATATATAAAAGACACAAGCGTCCAATAAAAGAGTGTTACTTGTCACCACAAGATGAGTGTTGTCAGATACGACATGCTATACCATGATCGACACATGGTGTCAGAAATTTCTTATCATGTCCATACCGGTATCGACTGAGCAGGGCCGTGGAAGGACTCCAGCACCGTGAGTTGCTCGTGCTGTCCAAGGCGCCGCCCAAAAAGTGGAGAAAATTCATCCAGAGGATGGACCGGCACTTCAAAGGAACTTCATCATCGACTGGGCGCTCGAGTGCTGTGAAGGCTGCAGTTCTCCTTCATGTATCAGGTCAGGAAACAATTGATCTATTTCAGCATTTTCAAGCCTTGGCCAACAAAGCATGATGGCTACAGCGTTGTTGCGGAGAAATATTAAGAATATCGCTCGCGAAAACAAAAGGAGACCTACGAGCGCTACATATTTAGAACTAGGCAACAGAGGGACGGGGAGCCACTCGAGCACTTTCTGCGTGATGTTCACCTGAATGCGCAGAGCTGTAACTTTGGAGACTGAAAGGAATCAATGGTTCGAGACCAGCTTGTTTGCGGAACGGCAGACAGCAAGCTCAAAACACGTCTTCTACGGGAGAAGAGCCTCACACTTGATATGGTGATAGAACACTGCAATGCTGCAGAGTTAGCTACTAGACAAAATCAGGCATGGGAGAAAGATGTCGCGAAGTGTATTATTGTACAGAGCAATCCCACCAAGAAGTTCCCGCGAGGAGGTGTATTCGCCAGTGCCTTTATTTTAACCAAAGTCACGAGCCGAAGAAATGCCACAAACGCAACCACTTCACATAGTACTGCAGAACAAAAAAAAAACAATGAAGAGGTTCACTGTTCGTCACAGACTGAAGCGGAATCAGATGACGCATTCGAGATCTTAGTCATGAGCATAATTTGTGTATCGATGGACCAAAACAGGATAACCACGGCAACGCTGTCTAATCACTCCGTACAGATGAAAATCGACACAAGGACACAGGCCAGCTTGCTTCCTCATGCCCGTTTTCTTAAAGTGAGCGAAGGACGGCGCCATCTTCCATCTCCTGACGAGCTACAAGGGTGGCATGATAAAACACTTTTAGACCGCGACACTTTGTGATGTGATATGCGCACAAAAGATCTGCACTCGTCCTATGTATGCGGTGGCAAAAAACAACGATGAGGACACCAGCGCATGTACAAGGATGTGCCACCATGGTCCACTTGGGTTGTGTAGAAAATAGCCGCGTGTGGACACGAAGCCAGGAGAAAGAGAAGGGTGCGTGGAAGAGTGTCACGCGGTGGGAAAGGTGATGCTCGTTGGGGGAGAAGTAGGGTGAAGGCAGTTCACCAGCGTCACACTCCTGGTTTGCCCCGAGTGCTTGGCAGAGGTCAAGAGTCGGAGCGGCCTGCTTCGCTTGACCTCAAGCTTCGATTGTTCACAAAGCCAGTGGGAAACTACCAGGCCCATGGTCGGACGTTACACCGAGTGCTTGGCTGATGGCCCCTGGTCCACACGTCCGAGGAGAAGACTGCCTGACTTCGTTGGCCTTGTCTTCGGCACCTGCCTGCCTCGTCGAGCCTACACGTGAGCGTCGCCTTGTTCTTTGCTGGATTCCTCAGACGACGCCCGCCCCATGCTCGTATCTTCTCTCCGTAGACATCCCCGATGCCTCGCTAGTAATTCTCCCCTGTGAGACTGTATCGCTTACGGTGGGACTAGACTTGTTGGTCTACTTAGGGCTCTTCACGGAGGTTGTGAGATGTTTTGTTAGCAGTAGTACGTTGTGTGTCTTATGTTCATGTGCTGTTGTGATATAGCGAGGTAAACAGAAACAGCCTCGCCGTCTTTTTTTACGGACGTCCTGGCAAATGATACGACGGACTTCGGTTAATTCAAATGTTCTGAAGAAACCCATTATACACTACCACTGTGCATCCATGAAATTGACCAACCAACTGGAACGGAATCAGTTCCAGTGGACGACTCGAAGCCAACAGCAGCATCTCGTGACAGGTCTAGGTCTAGAAATTGCTCCTAATTCAGAGAAAGGGGTGCATTCAGATCTAGGAGTGCACCAAGGTCCAAATCCATGGTGTGGTCTGGGAACCGGAGTCCATCGATCAACCCGGAATCCGAAGGAGGCATAGGTTTCACGTGGACTGACAAAGTAAAAAGATCGGCAATAACGGACAAGACGCGAATTACCAGACGACAATCTTCCGACAAGAGACGACTTGCCTGGACTGATGATGCATGAGCCGAACCAGTAAGTTCCATGCTTTGGGACCCACCCCAAGAGCAAATTACGGAAATACAGGGGTTCAAGAAAGAAAACAAAAAAACGCCCCACTGCGGTGATCTAGTGGCTAAGGTACTCGGCTGCTGACCCGCAGGTCGCGGGTTTGAATTCCGGTTGCGGCGGCTGCATTTCCGATGGAGGCGGAAGCGTTGTAGGCCCATGTGCTCGAATTTGGGTGCACGTTAAAGAGCCCCAGGTGGTCGAAATTTCCGGAGCCCTCCACTACGGCGTCTCTCATAATCATATGGTGGTTTTGGGACGTTAGACCCCACATATCAATCAATCAAAGAAAATAAAAAAACTGAGGGAGATGAACAAGAATATGCTAACAGAACTAGCAGCAATTAAAAACGCCAGGCCTGCGCGGTGGGTGCAGCACAGTCACAGCGAGTGCTAGACGAGCGGCCTGTCAAAGCCTTTTCTAAATACTCATTGGGTAACTACTGCAAGTACACTTGCTTGATACCCACTACGGCATTATTAATAAGTATTTTTGGTAGTAGCCGGCATTCGCTATGCTTCTTCTGAAAAATGTGGTATCCGCTAAACACTTGCAAGGAACTTTGTGCCAATTGTTCATTCAGTGGCTGACGACAATGAGGAATTACGGTTGAAGTGGGTATGCGCCACAGTTAATTAGGGGAATAAGAACAAGCTTTTGAAATCGGTTGGAGCATTGAACGACCCACTTGTTACGCTACTCACATTGTGCGACGATTGGTTGTTCTTTCGCGGTTCTAAAACGATTTATAAATCATAATAACGTGATTGCTTTCCCGACATCAAGCTTGCCTAAAACAAGTTTGCCAACAATTTCCCAAGCACCTGCGTTACTCAGTATTCTGCTTTCGGCCACGGTGTGAACGAACGCAGGATGGAGGGCTCCGTCGGAGCGGCTACAGCGGCCCTCGAGGGCTGCGGTAACAGGTCAACTGAAACTGAAGAGTACCAAGTGATTCTGCCTCATCTGCCAACAGGACGCGTTGCTTTGCATACTGTGTTTTCCTATGGAGACGTTCGAGCGAGAACCTATAGGGTTGAAGACTTCAGAGAGGCGTTGGGCCCACTGGACTGCTATCGGACGTGATTTCACACCGAGCGTACCAGATTAATCACGCCTGGCCGGTTACACTGACCGGAGAAGACGCGGCGGAGAAACTGCTGTCCTTGAAGGAACTTCAGGTGAAGCGACACCGGTGTCTCATCATCGATCCCCAGGACCGTCAGATAAAACTGCGGTTTCATTGGCTGCTTTACGGAGTCACCGATGAGGATGTGCGGACGGCGTTCGCGGCCTTCAGCAATGTGGTCGAAGTGAATCGAGAACGCTGGAGAGTCGACGACGTCAGCAACAAAGAGCCGATGACCGGAACTGTGCTGCGCAAGTTAAAGAGTAAAGTAACGGTTCAGGACCTTCCGCACCAAGTACGCGTTGCAGGAGAATCGGCCCTAGTCGTGGCGCCGGGAAGGCCTATGCGATGCTTGCGGTGCAATGGGAGCAGTCATGTACAGCGAGACTGCATGGTGCCACGGTTTTAAAGTTGTTGGCGGTTTGGGCATCGAGATGCTCTGTGCGTCCGGTCATACGCAGCTGTTACGAGTGCTGCAACGTGCGATGAAATCGGAGAGCAGACCATGGATGCCGCTGTGGCGGAAGACGCGGCTACAGGGGCAGGAAACGCGGCCAGTTCTATGGATGAACGCGGGTTGCTTTTGCCTCAGGAGTACGATACAGCGTCGGAACCCGAGGAGAAAGAAACGCCTACGGCGGACATCAGTCATGAGAATACCATTGAACACGCGGAAAGCCAACCAGCGGAGATGTCGACGCAAGTGGCGGGAAGCCGCGTCATGCTAGCACACGGAACGACCCACGGAGTCAACATGAGCTTGGTGGTCAAGCGTTCGTGGAGCAAACTGCGGGCACTACCCATGAGAGAAAGTGGAGGGACCACCAGCGAAGGCGACAGCGGCGCAGCGCTAGGGCCTCAGAACAAGGTCTATTCTACCTGTGGACCGACTGGTTGGCACTCCAAGACACCAACAGCAAACAGATGCCAGACCGCAGGATGGTCCCTGAGACGTTCTGTAGTGAGCTAGACGTACACGGTAAGCGCCATGCTCCGGGTCTACCCCTCCCCATCTTCTTTTTTAAGGGCGAATGCACTTTATAAGCAACCCTGAATCCACCGTCGGCGGTGCGCCTCCTTCTCTACTCTAGCAACGGCGCGAGAAGCGGAGAGGAGCATCTGTAGCAACGGCGCAGCGACGTCACACACCACGTGATTGCACGTGCTCCGCCCTCCGCTCCGCAGCTGTGCGCGCCACGACTTGCTCGAGATCGGCAAGTTGTCATAGATGTGGATCCATCGTAGGCATCAACTTCGACTGGGATACCTCCAACAACGACTACAACGCAATCGAATGCGAGCATTGCACGCGTCGTTGAAGATGTCGTGCCGGTTGAAGACAAGGCAGCGTGGCGAAGGGCCCGTGATGCAGAGCGCAAGCGGGCGAAGCAGGCCGCGGACGTAAACATCATTATAGAGCAAATTTACTCTCACATATACGCGTAAACTTGCCAAGATTTCCCGAGAGGGTCTAATGGTTCCTGGGAATCGCAATGTGATAACACGGGGGAGTTTACGTTTTCTCACTGGCGAATGCCAACGGATTTTAACTTTACTCCCCCTCATAGCATCACCCCGTGCATTCACACTTTACCATGTTCACCCTCGGGGAAATGCTTGGGAGTCATTATATTCACGTGACACTGAGCTTTGAAACTTAAGTGTCCGAAGTTTGACCTCTAAGAAAAGCAGGCTCAAGCGTACCGCTTGTTAATTGACCAAGATCTCGACGTGCTACCTGTGCAGGTGTCACAGAACGAGTGCAAAAAAAGAGCGCGCCGCCAAATCCTTACGACAACGGGCGGCACAAACGCCGCGAGGTAAAAAGAAAAAAAAAGAGAAAGCAAACATCCAAGGCTCCCGGGCGCGCGCTCTCCCCGCAGAAGCACGGCTTCGCAGACGAACCTCCTCACCCCACAGCGGCGGCCGGGTAAGCGCTAGAAATTTCCAGAACGAAGGAGGCGGGGTCAGACCGAGTGATTCATCCTCAGGAGAGGGCAGTCGAACCGTCTCGTGCCTCTTCCCAGCTTTCGCTGCGTATCGCGCCGACGAAAGGACGAGAAATTTCTGGAAGGTGGCGCGGAACGTATTTAATCGAGCAGCCGAGACGAGAAAGCAAGAGGTGACGGAAGTTAACGCCAGAGCGCGTAGGAATTCCGCCGTGTAGTCGGCGAAGTTTTGGTCCGTAGGGACGGCTCGAGCTACAGGCAAGAGCGTGGGTTTACCGCTATCGAGCGAAGACGCGGGCAACAGCTACGTGTGTGAAGCCGACGGATTTCCGGCGAAGAAGTTTGAAGCTTGGAGAGTGGCCTATTGAAGACGGGAGTTTTCCTGGAAGAGAAACTCCGGCGAGGTTTCCTGGAAGAGAAACTTCATAGGGCTGCGGAACGACAACAACGCTGGACTTTGAGTGAGTGATTCTCGGAAGAGTATCATCTAGACTCTGGTTCCAAGAACTTTGGACTGAATAGGTTTTCTATCTCTTTAGTCTTTAAGTGTCTTGGTTGTTCAATGCATGTGACTGCATTGTAGTGCGTATTGTTGTCCGTGTCCGTTGTATTAAGTGTGGCTGATTGTGTTGTGTAGTACGTTGATTGATTGGTTTGATTGGTGTCATATTGTATGCAACTATTGTGGAGTGTGCATTCTTATGTATTGTTTTCGATCTGCCATTATTGAGAATATAATGTGTTTGTTTATCAACTCTCGGCTCTGACTTGTTCTTTGGGCCACGACCGGCGTCTGCTGGCGCACCAAAAAGGACCACTTCAAAATTGTCCACGCTTTCGTGGTGCGGTTCGGGGGGCCGATACTTCGGCTCTGGGAATTAGCCCGGCGATTGCCTCCCTAATAAACGGGACAGGTGTGACAATTAATCTGGCGTCCGTGACAGGACCTTTTGGTGCACAGTGTGTCCAAAGTAGTGAGAAAGAGCCTCGAGTTGATGATACTGCTATCGGAACGATTTTGTGTGTTGTTCAGTGTTCTCGTTAACGAGTGCAAGGGAGTGCTCCGATAGACTGATCTAGGCAGATACTTTTTGCACGCGGCAAGGTTTTATTTGCGAGACACCATGGATCTCGAAAAGTTAGTTGCTCTTGGTGAAAAGATGGGTCTTTCTGGCGCCGAACTACGGAAGTGGGTCACCCAGAGGGAAAAAGAAGAAAAAGCAGCCGAGCTGGAAAAATAGAGGTTGGCGGTCGAAAGAGCCAAAGCGGAAAAAGAAGCTGAGTTGGAGAGAGAGAAGTTGGCAGCCGAAAGGGCGAGAGAAGAAAGAGAAGCGAGGGAGCGCCAGCTGAAAGAAGAAAGAGAGGAAAGGGAGCGGCAGCGGCAGCACGAGATGGAACTCGAGCGGCTCCGTTTGCAACAGCGAAGTGAAACTCCCGTCCAAGCTAGAGTTGAAAGCAGCGAACGGGAAGATCACGGCTTCCGCTTGAACCCAAGCAAGCTGCTCGTAGCGTTTGATGAAAGGAAGGACGACCTTGACGCGTACCTTCACAGATTTGAGACGATTGCGAAGAGCCAGAATTGGCCGGAACAGCAATGGGCAACTGCTTTAAGTACTTGCTTGAGTGGTGAAGCGCTCAGTGTGTACGGTAGGCTGACGCCGACCGATGCAGCCAACTACGCAAAGGTGAAAGCTGCTTTGCTGAAGCGATTTAGATTTACCGTGGAAGGTTTCCGGGACAGATTTCGGACAGGAAAGCCAGCTGATGGTGAGACGGCTACGCAGTATGCCGCGCGACTTTGCCATTATTTCGACAGATGGATTGAACTTTCAGGGACAGCACAGGAGTACGATGAGCTTAGAGAGCTCCTAATTAGAGAACAATTTCTTACTAGTTGCCACCCAAGCCTGTCGCTGTATTTGAAAGAGAGGAAAGCTGAGTCATTTGAAGGAATGCTTGAATTGGCTGATCAATTCTTGGAAGCACAAGGTGGAACTAATTTGGCCAAGGTCAAGAAAGAGTGTCCCGATGATTCGAAGAAATTGGCTCCCGAAGAAAAGAAGCGTGCACCAGAGAGCATTCCGCGATGTTTTCTGTGCAACCGAGTGGGTCATCGCGCGAAAAACTGTCGAACAATCTTTACGAGCCCTACGACAGTAAAATGTTTTAAGTGTGGTCAGACTGGGCACAAAGCAGATGCTTGTCGGAACGGAGTGAGTCAAACTCACCAGGTATCCTGTGTTCAAGCGGCACCGAAATCTGATAATAATGCCGTCACTGATGGATTCGTAGAGTTGAAGAATGGGGAGAAAATTCCTATTGTGGGTGCTGTAATGTCAGAACAGCCAACCGGTGTTACGAAAGGAATGCCAGCGCTGCCTGGAAAAGTGGCGGACAAAAGATTACGGTGTTAAGAGATACCGGCAGCTCCACTGTTATCGTGAGGAGAAATTTGGTACGGGAAAGTGAGTTGACAGGCAGAACGAAACCGGTTTGCCTAATTGACCGTACGGTTCGGATGCTTCCCGAAGCAGAAATTGAGGTTGAAACCCCGTACTTCAGCGGGAAGGTTACTGCTCTATGCATGACGACCCCCCTGTACGACCTTGTCATCGGAAACATCGCCGGGGCGCGAGGGCCGAATGATCCAGAATGTTTGGGAGAAGACCCGAAGATAGAGCCCTCGTCAACACAGCGGCCGCGAGATACAAGGGAGGAGCATCCCGTGACGGATCTCACTAGAGCCCAAGGTGAAGCTGCGGCGCAAGAGACAGCGAAGGAGAAGACGATCGTGTCGAATAAGTTCACGGGCCGAACAACCGGACGTACGTCGGCACGACCTCAACCGACTGACAGTGTAACGGAGACGGAGTTGGCCAGCCGGGCAAAATGTAGAGGCATTATCAAGCGGGTAAATAAACAGACAGGACCCGTCGAATGTAATGACGCATTAACGGTGTCGGAAGAGACAACGATGGCTGAGACGACGCCTCAGATATCGTCGTTGGAAAGGGCTCGCCGAAAAAGAACGTGGAAGCACAAGAAGAGATCGAGCGAGCACCGCAAAAAGGGGCGCAAGCGCTGCTCGAAGTACTCAGGATAAGTGCTGAGGTCGAATCAGAATGTGTTGGGCAGTGCTGAGTGCCATATGTTGTGTTAATATTGTGTTATCCTGTGTCTGAAGTGTATGTCAAGCGAGTCAAAGTGTTCTGTGCTGTGATGTGATGTATAGTGTTGTATAATTGTTGTAATGAGAGAACTTTGTACCTTTGTATTATTGGGAATGTGTGGTGGAGTGTTGTACTCATGTGCCTGTGGTTATATTTCATGTGTTGTGGAATTGAACTACAATGTAAGATTGTATTGAGTGATATATTGTGAATGTGACGTGTCACGAGCGACGGATTGTGTTACAGTCTGTGAGAGTGTGTGGTGACTTTTCGCGCTCGTTTGTGTGGTTTTGAATATTATGAGATAATATTCTTAAAGTGGGGGGCAGTGTCACAGAACGAGCGCTAAAAAAGAGCGCGCCGCCAAATCCTTACGACAACGGGCGGCACAAACGCCGCGAGGTAAAAAGAAAAAAAAAGAGAAAGCAAACATCCAAGGCTCCCGGGCGCGCGCTCTCCCCGCAGAAGCACGGCTTCGCAGACGAACCTCCTCACCCCACAGCGGCGGCCGGGTAAGCGCTAGAAATTTCCAGAACGAAGGAGGCGGGGTCAGACCGAGTGATTCATCCTCAGGAGAGGGCAGTCGAACCGTCTCGTGCCTCTTCCCAGCTTTCGCTGCGTATCGCGCCGACGAAAGGACGAGAAATTTCTGGAAGGTGGCGCGGAACGTATTTAATCGAGCAGCCGAGACGAGAAAGCAGGAGGTGACGGAAGTTAACGCCAGAGCGCGTAGGAATTCCGCCGTGTAGTCGGCGAAGTTTTGGTCCGTAGGGACGGCTCGAGCTACAGGCAAGAGCGTGGGTTTACCGCTATCGAGCGAAGACGCGGGCAACAGCTACGTGTGTGAAGCCGACGGATTTCCGGCGAAGAAGTTTGAAGCTTGGAGAGTGGCCTATTGAAGACGGGAGTCTTCCTGGAAGAGAAACTCCGGCGAGGTTTCCTGGAAGAGAAACTTCAGAGGGCTGCGGAACGACAACAACGCTGGACTTTGAGTGAGTGATTCTCGGAAGAGTATCATCTAGACTCTGGTTCCAAGAACTTTGGACTGAATAGGTTTTCTATCTCTTTAGTCTTTAAGTGTCTTGGTTGTTCAATGCATGTGACTGCATTGTAGTGCGTATTGTTGTCCGTGTCCGTTGTTTCAAGTGTGGCTGATTGTATTGTGTAGTACGTTGATTGATTGGTTTGATTGGTGTCATATTGTATGCAACTATTGTGGAGTGTGCATTCTTGTGTATTGTTTTCGATCTGCCATTATTGAGAATATAATGTGTTTGTTTATCAACTCTCGGCTCTGACTTGTTCTTTGGGCCACGACCGGCGTCTGCTGGCGCACCGAAAAAGGACCACTTCAAAATTGTCCACGCTTTCGTGGTGCGGTTCGGGGGGCCGATACTTCGGCTCTGGGAATTAGCCCGGCGATTGCCTCCCTAATAA
This sequence comes from Rhipicephalus annulatus, assembly GCA_013436015.1. Taxonomy (NCBI): domain Eukaryota; kingdom Metazoa; phylum Arthropoda; class Arachnida; order Ixodida; family Ixodidae; genus Rhipicephalus; species Rhipicephalus annulatus. Next base: position 13,354 of record WOVY01008161.1, read on the forward strand.
ACGGGACAGGTGTGACAGCAGGAGACAAAAGTGGAGGACACCGGAGCATGATGCTATGGATGTCTAAATATTATGCCGTAGTTAGTCACGTGAATGGAACTTCCGCTGGTTGTGTGCTTTTTGTTAAAAAATATTCCGGGATTGGTTGTTCAAAACCAACTCTCTTGTGACTCTGGCTTAACAGTGATTTTAGTGGTTTAGGGTTTTAGTACGAGCGAAATTGAATGGCGTGTCATTTGTGTCTATGCTCCGAACGTGGAGGCGAACACAAAACTTTCTTTTTGTTAATTAAGCAACATTTCCGGGCACCAAAACAGCTTGTTTTATTGGGGTATCTCACTTGTACATTGAGCACGAAGCATCGGATTAGTAACCACCATGTGTGAGATATAAGTGTTAAAGTGTTCATGACTTGCTGAATGAATCTGACCTGGATGATGTAGCGGAGTGCCTCGAGGCTGGTCGCGAGGTTCGTTTTACGCATTTTCAGGGAGCCAGTCACGCACGTCTTGGGAGGATATACATCGCAGGGGAGGCGATAGCAAAAACGCAATAGTTACACAGCCTTACCCGTTTCTTTCTCTGACCATTGTCTTGTACAATGTAACGTGAGGCTTAAACAAAAACCAAACAAATTTAGTTGGGATTTATGGATGTTTAACGCTAAACTACTGATCTGTGCCTTTCATAATGGCGAGGAATGGAAACATTTTAAGCAAAACGTTAAAATAAAAGCCAAATCGAGATCTAGTGCTTTAGAACATGAAGAAAGAATGGAAGAAATTGAACTCAGAACAACGCTTAAGAAATTGATAGCACCAAGGAGGTTCAATAGAACCTCTGGAGTGGCAGTCCCGACCGCCGCCAACGGGAGCAAGTGAAGCCGGCGGTGGCTATATTGCTAGAGGAAAAAAAAATTGGCCCGAATTTATATGCTACACTGTAAATGTCGTCGAAGTACAATAGTCTTGCGTCTGCAGAGAGTGAACAAAACGTTTATATTGATGTTCTGCGCAAGAAAATCGGTGAATGGTATTCTGAAGGCGCTGCGTTGGAGTACACGAGCGTGTAGCGGAGGTGGGCAAGCGCATCTAGGCACGTTAGACACGAGCGCCATCTAGCAGTTATCTTCGAAAACGAAAGCGTGCGTGGCCGCGGATAAAGATGCGCGCCAGTCTTCGGGGTGATGAGGTGAAGAATTCAGAGCGATGGACAGGTGCCACCACCGCGTCGTCGTAGCAAAGCGTTGGAAACACCTTTTTGAGCATCGCGTTGCACTGTCAGCGCAGCGCGATAAATGCTACATACCTTAGAGTTACTTGTGTGTGCCTCTTCTACTATAAAGGCAGACATACAAAACATAATCGTATTATCATGGCGCCTCAGATATGCGCAATATTTGCTTTTTTAATTGACAATCGCACAACTATGAACGCTAAATCTTAAGACAGACAGACAGACAGACAGACAGACAGACAGACAGACAGACAGACAGACAGACAGACAGACAGACAGACAGACAGACAGACAGACAGACAGACAGGCAGGCAGGCAGGCAGGCAGGCAGGCAGGCGGGCGGGCGGGCGGGCAGGCAGGCAGGCAGTTAAATTCATAAAAAACGTCGTGTCAGTGAGCATTTAAACCTCCAAGTTACCTTCCATAGAGCTTTACGCATGTATTACACGCATGCGCACCTTTATATTGTTTCTAAAATAACAGTATACGAAAAAAAAAACAGGCGAAGGTCAGCGAAATAAGCGAGAATACTTACACGTAAAAAGTGATCTCAGGCGTCTTCTTGAAGCGATTTGTGCAGCCTTAAGCGACGCACGAAGTCAGCATGGCCTTGCAAAATCTTGAACTGCTTTACAAAAGCATGTCACAGTCTCCAAAGGCCACTGTGAGGGTGGAGCTACGAAGGGCAATTTGTTGTCTGTTTCCGAGTCTCTTCTTTTTCAATATGGCGGCGACCAGTGTCACTTATGAGGGCACACCTCCACTCCAGAAGAATAGTATAGAACCTCCTTGGATAGCACTAGAAAGTTAGGAGCCCAGTGCATATATCAGGAAGATATTCGAACGATGGAACGACAAATTCAGCTATTTGAGCAGGAACGCTATACAGAGGATCCCTTCTTCGTGCGAGAGCAGAGACGTGGACTATGGGAGAGACTCCTACCAAGCGTGCGCTTGGAATCGAGAAATAACGAGCGCGTCGTAATCACATCGACGTAATAGAGAGAATTCACATTCTGCTGAATACAAACAGCACTATCGCAAGAGCCTTGTTTAGGTATTACAAGGGTCTCTTCGCAGCCGCATCAGTGGATGTTAAAAAGTTCAGGGGCACTTTCCCGAGCCGGATGACGCAATTATCCCCCGAAGCGAAAGTGGTGTTAGAGTGGACTATAACCGCTTCTGAAATTGAAAATGCAATAGATAATCTCACCACTGGGGAGTCACCTGGGCCTGACGGTCTCAGTGTGATGTGGTATAAAGCTTTTAAAACAGAAGTTTCACCAGTTTTACAAGCTGTAGTTATGGACGCCTACGCAATCAAAGCATTACCACTTTCATTTGCCGAGACGCACACTATTGTAATACCAAAGACAGATGACACCGTAGCAGCCTGGTGCAGCACATGGCGAAACTACTTACATAAAAAGGGCAGCGCAAAAACTCGGGAAAAAAGAAGGACAGTAGAGACAGAGCGCTTTAAGTACCAAAGTACTTCTCGAATGGACTTAAACATTGGCAAATGCAAGGTAATGCGCGTAACAAGATCACCCAACACACCGCTAACATACTACCTAAACAACGTTCCACTCGATCTGGTCAACTAGTATAAATATTTGGGTGTTCTTATCACGACAAACCTATCTTGGGCACCTCACATCGAATACATTACTAATAATGCCAACCACATGTTAGGCTACATACGTTTTAACTATTCAAAAGCACCATCAGCATTAAATTGCTCTTATATAAAACATTGGTAAGATCCAAACTCGAATATGCTTCTTCTGTGTGAGATCCTTACCACGATAACTTGATCACTTCACTAGGACTTGTACAGAATAATTCCGTCGGTTTCATACTGTTCAACTAAAATCGCATTGCCAGTATAACTACAATGAATTCCAACCTATAGGCCTCTCTTTACTTGCATCCCGTCGTAAAATATCCCGCTTGGCCACTTTTCACAAAATATTTCATCATGCGCCCCTCAAGACCAACTAATCCTCAATCCTCAGTGCATATCTCATCGTATCGACCATCCCTATAAGGTTGACATTGCATTATGCATCTCGCAGAGTTTTCATCGATCATTCATACTTCGTACATCGGCACATTGAAACCATCTTCCTGACGACATAGTAACTTTTACTAATAACCATCTTTTCCGTCAATAATAATTATTTTGTATAATTAAAAAGTGTACAAAGCAATATGTTTCGTCTTTTGTGCATTATGTTCATATTGTACTGAAGTCGTTGTCCTTACGCAACTAAATGGTTTAATGAGTAGTGTTTGTTTGTTGAATAACTTATTTTTATGCTGTATTTTGTTCCTTGTGAACGTGTAACCACTCCCCTTTGTAATGTCACATGGCTTGAGGGTAAATAAAAAAATGAAAATGAAAAACCAAAGTCTATCTATCTATCTATCTATCTATCTATCTATCTATCTATCTATCTATCTATCTATCTATCTATCTATCTATCTATCTATCTATCTATCTATCTATCTATCTATCTATCTATCTATCTATATCTAGCCGCCTAAGACTTTTAGCTCTCCTGGATGTTTCGATATTGGTATCGCTACCGAACTTGGTATGGCATAACATCACTGTATGAAGAACATATTTGACTAGTTATAACATAAAAATAATGACATGGATGTCATAAATGTCATGATTTACATTTCATGGTTGTCCCGCCTTGGTGGTCAAGTAGCTAAGATACTTGGCTGCTGACCCGCAGGTCGTGGGATCGAATCCCGGCTGCGGCGGCTACATTTACGATGGAGGCAAAATTTTGTAGGCCCGTGTATTCAGATTTGGGTGCACGTTAAAGGCACCCAGTTGGTCAAAATTTCAGGAGCCCTCCACTTCGGCATCTCTCATAATGATATCGTGGTTTTGGGACGTGACACCCCACAAATTCTTCAATCATTACATTTCATGGTCCTGCAGCTCTTGCGGTGGTTTCGTTCACATGGCATGTTGCAAAACTGGTATGGTATGACATGATTGCACGGCGAACACAAGCGACAGACCATATTATGAAAATCATGATATGCGTGTCATGTAACAACATGTCTACATGCCACACTCATAATGCGCTCGTGGCCGTTTTGCTAGCTTCACATACGCCTAATTTGGTATTACATGACGTCAATGGATGACAAATATATGTGACTGGTGCAAATATGATAATCATGAGATGCGTGTCATGTGAGAAAATGACTGCCATGCCACATTCAAGGCGCCAAAACATTTCGATGGGATGCGGTGCGCGTGCTCACCGGTGTTCATTTCGTCGGGCCCACGCCGGTATTGCCACGCCAGGCACCGGTCCTGTCATATACTCACCGGCTCGCGTCAGGCTGCCTTGCTTTGACCGTCACCCCCGGAAGCTTTTCAGGCCTGCGCGTCACGTGACGTGACGTCGACGACGTCACATCGCGCCGGCCGGCCGGCCGCCCTTCGCTGGGTGGCTGCGCCAGCCGCGAGCGCCCTTCACGCCTACCGACTCGGGCGAGGTTCCTTGACACCATGTCCGCACGATTTATCACGGTATCCATTGATTGTATGGTTTAACGCGCCGACGCAACGCAGGCGATGAAGCGCGCCGTAGTGGAGAGCTCAGGATCAAGTTTTACTACCTGGGAATCTTTATTGTGTGCCGAAATCTCGTACACACGGGCGTTTTTGCTTTTCGCCTCCATCAGAAATGCGGCCGCCGCAGCCGGGTATCGAAACTGCGCCCTAGTGCTCAGCAGCGCTACGCCTTAGCCACTGAGCCACCGTTGCGGGGAACTTATCAAGGTATCAAGAAATAATGAATATCGTGAATGGAATAATGCGTATTTATTTATCACAGCCAGACGCCGTCTGTACAAATATCACAGTGCACATTGTTCTCGGTCCAGGCAGACGACAGGCAACACAAGATGTTGCCCTTAATGCTGAAAATATGCCAAAGTACAAAACACAATATCTTGCCACATAAAACTCAGAAAACAAAACAGATTGTAACAGCAAAAACATCCCCGAGCTTTGGAACAGAAAAAGCACACTTTCATTTAAATTGTAGGTTAGAGGAAAACATACCATTCGTTTATCATAGTAGCAGTAGCAACACAAGGTATCAGGTTCAAACACTTGCCAAAAAATACAATACAAAAGAACACTGGTGACTAAATTGTGGTCCACAGCATGATAAATGACAGAAAGAAAAGTAATTGTACTGCCACAGGTAGGTGCATGTCCTAGGGAAAAAATCAAACAAAAATCTAAGAAAAAAACAAATCACAGTGCACAACATGTCTGTACACAGAGTGCACAAGGAAAGTGTACACAGCTTAGGTACCAAAACGGACTGTACAACTGCTACAGTGGGCACCGAGGCAGTTCGAGTTAAAAAAAAAAGAAAAAAGTACAGCACCTTTAAAAGCTAACAACTTGTAAAGAGATACAAAACTGGAAACAAGGCTCAAACAAGGGAATGTATTGCTTGAGCCAGGTGGCAATAAGTGCAGCGCTCCTCAGACAGCATCGACAGGTTGTTCAAAATTTCCAACAAGGAACTTACTTTTTGAACTGAGTCTGGTACAACAGCGCTACCAAGGTTCTTGATTGGTGAACCTTGATAGCAGGCAAAGACTTCAAGGTTTGCAAACACGGTCAATGACGCATTCAAACAAGGTTCACGATAGTCGATAATGTTCAAAAACATGGAGCACTCTTCTTTATGAATCACAGTCCACTTTGGAGACACTGACTCCCCTTGCAGGCGAGCCCTTAGTTCTTCGAGGGACGAAAGCCGGTCTCGTTTTTGCTCCGCTTCATATGACGCCAGCGACTTTTCTACAGCACGGGCGAGTTGGGAGGCTTCTTGTCGGCTCCTCTTGGCGTCAGGGGTTTCTCTCGTGCTCTGGTCTCGTACTGATAGGTAGGACGGACAGCCGGAAAATACCGTTGGGACAGATCCAGGACGCAACCGTGGTACTGGGAGTGCAACTTCAATAACTCTCCCTGTCCTTGGATCCGTCTACGATGTCGTCTTCTCAATGCATGAAGCGTCGAAATGATTCGCGCACACCTGCAAAAACGTTTCAAGAACGTCTGAGACGCCACTTCTCAAAAGAAAAAAATGCGCTCCCGTTTGCATGACCGCGTTTACAGTCCGTGTAGCTAAAACAAAGTCTACCTACGTTTCGCAAGCATCTAAATAAAAGCGCTGCGCTAAGCGGTACAAGCAACATGAAAGGAAACACGGGAGCGTGATGCCACCGCACTCCACGAAGCGCTTCCACCGAGAGCTTGCAAGAATGGACGACACCACGGCACTGACGCTGTTAGTGAACAAAGCGCAGCTGACCATCCTTGCTGCGAACGCTGCTGGCGTCAGCGCTTCGCGAGGCCCGGCGGCCACAAGCTCAAGTATTTCCCATCATAGGTGATTTCTACCCGAACAAGCAACGACAAGCTAAGAACAGGAGCATCTCAAATTCTTACCTTAGTGCACGAAGTCGGCACGAAGTCCTTCCTAGGAATGGCGCGTAGCCATTGTTTGAGAGCGTCGGCGTCTTTAGGGAAGGAAAACACTTGTATCTTCTTCCTGTTTTGTAGTTGCCGGTGCATCCGGGTACACAACACTTATTCGGCATTGTCGCATCACTCCAGCATCACGCACGGAAACGAAATTGCCGCAAAACAACAACGGAAAGCAACAAACGTGAAACACCGTCAACACCACGCCGCCGAACCGTCACCACCGCCGCCCGTGCTGCGCTCGCTGCCGCTGCGGCTTCCCCGAGAGTCGGCCGGCCGGAAATGACGTCAAATTGCTGGGCGCAGGCCTGAAAAGATTTTCCGGGGGTGACGCTTTGACGCTTGCGCGTTGCAGCGCGTCCGGCGTCCCTTCATCATGAGTAGAGGGAGACGCAGTGTTGTATGGGTAACGAATTGGCGCGAAATGCAACATGTCCCAGCGACCGCGCCGACGGACGCTGGTCGCGCCGGTCGCGCCTGGCGTCAGACTGTAGAGTGCTCGCGTTTTTCTAACGTAGCGTCGGTGTGCCCTGCGTGCGCGCTCGTCATCACTACATAGGAGTATATTGGACCTTTCATGGTGCGCTCGCGGCCATGTTACTAGCACCACATTTACCATGTTCGGTGTTACGTGATGTCATTGGATGACGAGATATATGACTGGCGCAAACATGGTAATCCTGACAGGCGTGTTATGTAAGAACATGTCAACATACGACGCTCATAGCGTGCTCGTGATCGTTTCGCTAGCTCCACATATACTAAATTTGGTATCACGTGATGGGAATAGATGACGAAGGTAAACGACACATCCAAACATGGTAATCATGAAACGGAAGTCATGTACAGCATCATTTACCTCCACCTCGTAATGTTTTGCTGATTTTAAAGTGACATATCAACCTTTCTCATTCGTGCTTCGCATATCATCGATTCCCACTGTACGTGGTATCTGCCAATTTTCAGATAGGGCGAAATAAATTGCATAAAGCCATACGCGAGATAATTTTCCTGGTTCCTATGTATAGGTTAATGAATAGCGAGAGAAAAAGCATTGATGTTCTTAAACGTGTTAAGAAATTGCAAATTCAGCCAAGGGCAAAAAGGTTTTTCTTAAAGTTACATTCGTGAATGTTACCGGTCAAGAATGTTCAGAAGATAGAGAATTTCATTCTTCACGGGTTTGAACTGTATGACCTGCCAAAAACCGGAGACAATAGATCACGTTCTTTTGCATTGTTGGGAAGGGGTCTACTTCTGGGAAGTTTTACAGAAAAGTCTAAAAAAGGAACTTCTCTTACTTTCAATGAGTATCAAGTTTTTGATAGAAGAAAAAGTGTATGGAGTGCCTTTTGATCTTATAATGCTGTCTGGCCTCCATTGTCTATGGCGGGCTAGAATGGCTGGTTACTGCTGTGACGCTGACAGGCATATACGTGCTTTTACGCGAAAGCATTGCTCAGTACGTTGATATACTCAAACAACGGGACTTTGTTCCGGAATGGCTCTCCAGCGTTGAACCCATGGTGAACCTGAAGGAGTTTTTTCACAGCAACCACTAATAGTTCCGCGACTATCTTGTCATCGCTTATGTTGTGTATAATATTGTTCATAGCGACCTATGGTGATGTTTCCACGACGTGCACAACCCGTAATAAAAAAAAGAAAAAAATGGCGTTGCTCAGTGGTAGAATACTGCGCAGGCACCCAACGAACCCGGGTTCGAGCCCCACTGTGTCGTTGGCGCAAGCTTTTTTGTCTTACTTTGCGCGATGTGGTTACGGACAACCGGCGGTGGTGGTGGCAGCGGCAGCGGCGACGGACACTCGCACGTGACCTGAGTTGTGATCTCATAACAGCTTTCACTGTAAAACATTTGCTGTATTCTCACTCCTTTAAAGAGACGCGACACTCGCCCTGACATTTGCCGCAGTTGTATGACGCAGCAGAGGAGCTGCATGGCGATAAAATATACTCGCAAACTCAGTGTTTCAGTGATCACACATACAGTCACGTCACGTGGCATGTCGTTCTCCTGCGGGGCAGTGTCTGTCATCAGCCCCTAAGCAGCGCGTGGCTGTGACGCTCTGCAACCCGACCTCCTAACGCGCCTCCTCGTTCTTTTTCTTCGAACACGAAACCACCCCGCCGGTTTACGTCTCCCGCGAGGATTTTCCGACTACATAATGAAACGGCGCTAGCCTCGCCCGAGCGGCTCCCATTCGCTTGCCTGCTCCCTCAATTGCGAGGAACAGAACCCCTAATCCCTTCCTGAAATCACAAAAAAAGCAAAAGGAAAAACAACGAGAGCACTATTTCTTTGCGATATTCCGAACAGACCCTCACTGTCATAAATAATTCTCCGCTGTTCTCGAACAATGCTCTCGTGTTTCATACATGTTTGCACCGCCGACATGGGGACACCGTCGGAAGATAGGAGGAATGGGATGGGTGTTCCCCCAAAACGCTGCTGCCAGACAGGGCGCTTTGTGATTCGTTGCGTGGATTACTTCGATGCAGTGCACAAAGAAGCACGAGATGCTGCGGAGGTCGCACAGTGGGGGATGAAGTGTTCTGCCGCCGAATGAGGGAAACGCACGCAAAGAGTTGGAAATTTTTGATCAACCTGGGGTTTCTCATTTCTTGTGTTCGAGTGCTCATTATTTATATTTGAATTATCATTAACTAATTAGGACTTCCTTATGCTTGCTGATAATGAATCACTGTGAAAAGGCTCAGCTTCCTCGTTGAACACGCCCCACAAAGATATGCAGTGAGGACGTAGCATTTATAAACAGCTATATTCATCCATGTAACATCTTCACTGCCTCTTCCCCTCAACTGCCTTTCATCCGCCTTAGCTCTGCATAAAAATGCTTCCTTTGCCCTGTGGAGGTTGGCACAACCCTTCGTCAAGAGTATATTTTATTGACATAGTAGAAGTGAACTTGCGCTGCCTTCATCAAAACGGCTGGATAGCGTGGGTAATTGTGATGTGTGACCACTTTATTGGTAACTATTTGTCTAGGTGTTTTTCAGCTAAGGAAACTCGCCAGATAGCACAACCTAAAGTGGCACATACGTGTATAAGTTAGCTTAACGTAGTGGGCTTGCATGCTCGCGTTTGCTTTTCCTCGAGCAGTGGCGCCGACTCTGCTTTTTTCTTCTGCGCGTACACGCTTTTCATACGAACTTCCTTTAGCAAAAAACACGCTCTGTCAGAATGCCCCGGAGAAATCGCGCATCTAGCCACACTGACTGCGACGGTGGAAGTTCCTGTGCTCATCCCCGGTTGCACCCTTCACTCTCCGCGGCACGCAATTGCGGGCGTGCAGTACAAAGCCGCTCCCTTTAAATGGCAGTTGATTTTTCTTTTTCTCGCCTTCGACAATCATTTCACGCTAACTTCATTCTTTCTACTTTCGGCCAGCTGTTCGCACCGGCTCATCGGTGTAGGACGCGCGCACATTTTTATGACAGGCACGTCGAGAAGGCGATGGGAGATTCGCGGGCTTACAGGACTTGCCTGGCCAGATTGCTGCTCACATTACGCGACACCTTACTTTTTGAATGCTTCTTTTTGGCTTGTTTATTTTTGTCAATCCTAAAAGAAAAAAAAAAGAGCGGGTAGGGATGTATAGGTAGGGAGCATTTGAAGAGGGGTGGTTGGCAGCCCGAGTTAAAGAGCGCCGACCCTTTGAACGTGACAAAGAGGTCTCGCGCTCTCTTAGCTCACGAAAAAAGAACGGAAACGTAGGGTATTTGCATCGTGGCGCTTTCTCAAATTAAGCGACCAAGTCGACACGCCTACGGTATCCGCGGAACTCCCAGGTTGTGAGTAAACCGTGCGGCGTCGACATAAGTTCGATCGGTTCACAATCCGACAAACACAATTTCTGACCCACTGCGTGCGTCCTAATTGTGCCGCAGTATGACTGATCTTCTTATTCCGTCCTCAGTCAACTTCGCATGTGTAATACCTTCATCCGTATTTTGTCTATTTCTTTACAGGCAGATGTGATTAATGATTAGCATTAGTTAAGGGAAGTATATATATAATATATATATATATATA
>WOVY01008162.1:0-32123 GCA_013436015.1 Rhipicephalus annulatus
CTATCTATCTATCTATCTAGCCACCTACGACTTTTAGCTCTCCGGGTCGTTTCGTTGGTAGTAACGGTACCAACTTGGTATGGCATAACATGGCTGTATAAAGAACATATTTGACAAGTCATAACATGAATATCATCATATGTATGTCATTAATGTCATTATTTACATTTCTTGGTCCTGCAGACCTTGCGTTGGTTTCGTTCACATGGCATGTTGCAAAACAGGTATGGTGTGACATGATTGCATGGCGAACACAAGTGACCGACCCTAACATGAACTAATGACATGCTTGTCATGCAACAACATCACTACATGCCACACTCATGATGCGCTCGCGGCCGTTTCGCTAGCGTCACGTATATCAAATTTGGTTATTATGGTACGTGAAGCGATGACGAAAGCATGTGACTGGTGCAAACTTGACAATCATGATATGCGTCTTATGTAAGAACATGACTATATGCCCCGCTCATGATGTGCTGGTGGCCGTTTCGCTAGCTTCACTTATACCAAATTTAGTATTAAGGGACGTGAAAGATGACGAAGGTATGGTACTGGTGCAAACATGATAAGCCTGCGATGCGTGTCATGTAACAACATGACTACATGCTACGCTCATGATGCCCTCACGGCCGTTCGCTAACCTGCTGAAAATATCACGTGGTTACAGAAAGACCACAACGCCTGTTCACAGGAGCAGCAGCACTGGATGTCGAGCCGACACGAACGTTAGACTACAAGCACAACAAACAGTCCTCTTCTTTTAAGTGCGAATGCACTTTATAAGCGACCCTGAATCCGCCTTCCGCGGTGCGGCTCCTCCTCTCCCTAGCAACGGCGCGAGGAGTGGAGAGGAGCGTCTGTAGAAGGAGCAGCGATATCACACGTGAGTGCTCGTGCTCCGCCCTCCGCTCCGTGGCTGCGCGCGCCCGCGCAGCCACGGCTTGCTCGAGATCGGCAAGTCATCATAGGTATGGATCCATCGCAGGCATCAACCACGACTGCGATACCTCCAACAACGCGTACAACAAAATCGAATGCGAGCATTGCACGGGTCGTTGAAGATGTCGCGCCGGTTGAAGACAAGGCAGAGCGGCGAAAGGCCCATGATGCCGAGCGCAAGCGGGCGAAGCGGGCTGCGGACATATTTATTATTTATTTACAGTTACTGCAGGCCCTACCCGGGCCCATGCAGGAGTGGGATACAAACAATACATTCAAGCAATAACTAGTAATACACTGGAGTACAGGGCATAAATGACAGAATACATAACTATCAAGTACAGAAAAGTCAATTATATTTTCTCGCTGTTCAACAGAACTGCGCTCAACTGAGAATATTTTCAACATTTGTAGCCGGATTATTTGCACTCAAATGACACTATTTTCAGCATACATCACTTATAAGGTGAAATTAATCTTTTCTATCTGTTGAGTGAATGGAGCCGTCGAGGCAGCATTCACTACTTCCGCAGGTAATGCGTTCCAATGAAAATTGCGCGAGGAAAGAGAGCGAACTTGTGGGCATTAATGTGGCTGGGTGGCTGCCTAAACGTTTTGTGTGATTTGTCCCAGCTGAAAGTTTAGAAGGCTGCTGAAGGTATCACTCCCGTGATAATTTAAAGTCCCCGTGATCAAGTTGGTAGACGAATTTTAATCTGGATATTATCCTGCGCTGTTCTAGTATTTGTAGGCTTGCCCATTACGTAGATTAGTTACACTATGTTGTCTGGAGTAAGCGGAATATATAAAGCGCAGAGCGCAATTGTGGACCCGTTCTATTTTTCTTAATCAAATATTGTTGCCAAGGGCTCCAAATAATGTCAGCATACTCCAATTTTGGTCGCACGAATGCTTTATACACTTTTAGTTTTAACGTGGGAGGAGTGTTACGCAGTTTTCTTTTCAAAAAGGATAATTTCTTCAGTGCACCCGAACACACATTTTCAACTTGCGTTTCCCAACTGAGGTTACTGGTAAGTGTAACTCCCAGATATTTAACCCGATCAGCTCTCGTGATTGCAGCATTTCCTATGAAATATGTGAAATGAAGGGGTAACGTTTTGTTGGTAAACGTAACGGAATTTGTTTTTAAACGATTTATTTTTACTCCTCACCTTATACACCATTCGTTAATTGAGCGCAAGGCATCATTAAGTTTAATTTGGTCTTCTTGGTTATTTATGGATGTGTACCACTACGCAGTCGTCCGCAAATAGTTTATTCTGTGTCGGTGGGCTCGACACAAAAATAAATATCATTAATATAAACCAAAAAAAGAAGAGGTCCGAGGACTGAGCCCTGCGGAACTCCCGAATGCACTGCCAACTCTTTTGAGAGACAGCCATTTATGGTAACACACTGTCTTCTGTTACTCAAGTAGCTCGCGATTCATGCTACAACCTTCTGCTCAATGCCTATAGCTAATAATTTTGTTATTAAATTCTGATGGGGTACGACGTCAAAGGCCTTAGAAAAATCCAAAAAGATGGCATTGGTTCGAAACTTTCAAATTAAGCGTTCTAATTAAATCATCAGCTATTTCAGCCAGTTGGGTGACGGTCGACAAACCATCATATACATCATCATAGTGCGAAATTACTCTCACATATACGCGTAAACTCACCAAGATTTCCTTAGAGGGTCTAATAGTTCCTGGGAATCGCCTTGTGATTCCACAGGTAGTTTACGTTAACTCACTGGCGATGCCAACGGATTTTAACTTTACCCCCTCATAGCATCACACCGAGCATTCGCACTTAACCATGTTCACCCTCGGGGAAATGCTTGGGAGTATTTTCACACAATGGCGTATACTCGCATTGGCATGACTCAACCTCGTTCAATGTCTGTGGCATTACCCTCCTTCAAAAAAGTACCACACTGATGATAAAATGCCGATGCACTGATGATGTCCTCGCGGCCATTTCGCTAGCTTACATATGTCAAATTTGGTATTACGTGACGCCAATGGATGACGAAGGTATTTGACTGGTGCAAAAATATCAATCATGAGATGCGTGTCATGTCAGAACATCACTACACTTCATAGTTAAGGCGCCAGTACATTTAGACGTGACGCGGCGCACTTGCTCATCGGCGTTCATTTCGTCGCGTCACGCCAGCGTTGCCACGCCATGCGCTAGTCCTGCCATTACTCGCAGGTGCGCGCCGCGCTGCGTCGCTTTGACGCACGCGCGTTTCAGCGCGTCCCTCCGTCCCTTCGTGCCAAAAAGAGAGAGAAGCGGTGTTGTATGGGTAACGCATCGGCGCGAAGAGACGCTGCTGGGATGCCGATGAGTGCAGACGCAGTGTACATCGAGCTCCGTATGTTCTTGTCTTTTCTGTATGGTTCAACCCCTTGAATCGTTCAGAATTTGCCACAGGCGTGTAGGGGAGGCGCTCCGGTATCGGTGGACTCCAGTTTTACTGAAATCGGACCATTTTTCTTGTTTTTACAGCCACTTCTTCGTTCGCCCATGTGGAGCCTTCGCTACCTCTAGCGTCCAGTAGAGGAACGGCGGCGACGACGCCGGGAGACGCTCGCCCGAAGACGACAACCACGGCGTTGCCGCGGTTGCTGACGGCTATGGACTCGACTGGGGAGTCGCAAACAGCGTCCGTACGACAATCCGAACCAGGTTTGGGTGAAAAAGTCATGGACTTTGCCGCGCGAAACCGGGATGAAGCAGCACTGCCTGGGAACTGCAACGCGGCGTCCACGCACGCCTGACGCAGATTTTTCCGCCCCAACGGAGACCGACCGCACAGAGGAGGGATGGCAAATATCCCAATCGCTCAGAGCGAAGAAGAAACAGGCGAAGGAGCGGAAATTTCAACAAGGAGGGGACTTCTCCGCAGGCAGCAGACCTACGACGGACAACCAGCCAAAGCGCCGGGGTCGACCTACAAGATGGAGGCCCCCAGCACTACCCAAGGACGATCTGAAAGTAGTCTTCCGACCTCACCAGGGACTGCCTCTGAAGAATGTGACCACCCAAGCGATCTCCGACGCTATAGTGGAGGCTTGCCAAGGAAAAGTCAGATGGGATCAGTTTATTCTCCGCATCCGACCGGGGTCCAACATTGCGCTAGCGTCGACTCCAGACACGACCGTCGCGATGGCGATGAGAGGCGTCACGTCTTTGAATATCAACGGAAGACCACACCCGGTCAACGTCTACGTTACGGCAGGTGAAGGAACCAAAAAAGGTGTTATTCACGGTATAGAGCCAGCACACCCGTCTGAGACCATCAAAGCGAGCATCCGTTTTCGCACCCAGAGCGTGACGCTGGTCGACGCTCGGATGTTGGGAGACTCTCAGAGTGCCGTCTTGACTTTCTTCGGGGACATTCTACCAAGATACTGTTACTACAGAGGAGGTGAGAAGGAGTGTATTCCTTTTCGTAACACCGTCCAATTCTGCCGAGCGTGTGGGGAGGTTGGCCACCGCACCGACGTGTGTCCGCAGCCAGACTCACCCGTGTGCCATACCTGTGGAATGCGCAACCCCGAAGTAAACCATAATTGCACTCCGACATGCGCAATTTGCACGGGAAACCATATCACTGGAGACCGCAGTTGTCTGAAACGCCTCAAGCCTATTCGCAAGCAAGCAGCGAAACCACCCAAAAAACCACACAAGCCAGCCCCTCGCTGGTTTCAGTCGGAGCAAGAGGAATCAGAATGGGAGTACGGACGAGGCGGGACCCGAAAGAGCCGTTCCAGAGCCCGCACGCCGTCGAAAAACCGTGCCGTGGAGACAGGACAACCAGGACAGCGGCATCCAAAGTCGACTTCGACGCTGAGAGCAATCTCCCAGGACAATCCGAACGCGCAAGCCCTTCCGAGAAGCAAGCCACCGGGGGCGTGTCCTGCACATAGCAACCCACAGGCGGACGCGGTAAGCTATGCGCAAGCCGTATCTCCCACTACCAAACATAAGCCCGTTACACCAACGATCACAGAACACCCAGAATACAAGCGGGTAGTAGCTGAAAACAGACAACTTAGAACAGAACTACAGGAGGTTAAGTCTCGAATGGCGCGCCTGGAGTCACTACTAAACCAGTCGAGCAACACACAAAGCCCGGCGAGCACACCTGTTGTCTCGCAGCCCGTTGCGCAGCCCGTGGAAACGCAACCACCACAAACACCGCCGATAGCGTTCCTAGTTCAACAAATTCAACTTGTTTTTGCCAAACTAGGCCAGATGGAACGCACCATAAGCAACTTGAGTCAGGCGCAGAATCCTCGCAAGAGATCTTGTCAGAGCCCGGGTGCCCCCACCAGACAACCTAAAGAAAGTGGAATAACAGATTCCGAGAATACCAATCATGGCTAGACACCGTAACAATAAAAAGACCGAGCAAACGGAAATATGGCAGTGGAACTGCTGCTCATTGAGAACAAAACTTGAAAATTTCAAACAATTTATTGGAGCATCTCCAATCCCTCCTGATATAATCTGCCTTCAGGAAGTAGGCAAATTTCAGATAAATCTGAGAGGGTACATAAGACATATTAACCCAAAGTACCCACAAGTGGCGACATTTACCAAAAAAGATATAGCATTGAGTGTCAGCTACGTGAGCAATGAGGCAGTGCAACACCAGATAATAACGGTGTGGCCCAAAAAACGTGGAGGACCAAAAACAGTGGGGTCAATATATATAGCCCACCTAAGGAGAGACGAGCCGACTTTGAGAACATTATAGCACATGCGATGGGTTTTATTGAAAGAGAAAGACAGGTTAGTTATCATGGGGGATTTTAATGCGCCACACAGAAATTGGGGATATAAGCAGGACAGCCCTAAAGGCAAACTCCTTGTAGACCTTGTTGAACGGTATGATCTCTGCCAACTTACACAACCAGACCTACCGACACGGGTCGGGAATAGCTTAACAAAAGACACGTCACCGGACTTAACGTTTACAAATTCTGAAGGAAACGTCTCATGGGCGCACCTCGGAGAAAACTTGGGAAGCGACCACTACATTCTCGGAATAACTATTAATGCCGCCACGACAAGAAGAATGGGGAAAGCGACAATATCTGATTGGAACAAATTTAGGGAGAACGTAGGAGACCAAGGGGAAATAATAGATCTAGGTAACTGGGTGACACAGATAAAGGAGGCACACAGGAAAGTGACAAAGGAAATAGAAACAAGCGTGGAAATCCCAGCAGTCGACAAGCACCTGCTACATTTGTGGGACGCGCGGAGAAGCCTCACAAAGCGATGGCGGAAGCAAAAGCTTAATCGCAAATTGAAGATAAGGATAGCTCAGTTGTCACAGGAAGCCAATGACTACGCACGTCAACTAAATAACAGTAACTGGAGGCAATTTAGTAACTCACTTAGAGGGACGTTAGGAACCAAAAAGACCTGGCACATCCTGAGGAGTATGATCGATCCAGGGGCAACAAAAACAATGACGAACAGGGCTTTAAGAATTCTGGAGAATGAATTTAAAGGTAACGATAACGCACTTATCTACGAAGTCAAGAAATTATATGTCGGACAAGACGCATGTGAAGTGGTACATGGCAAATATGCAGGAAAAGAACAACCAGAGTTAGACGCTCCCATAACATTTGAAGAGGTTTATGCGGCGGCCCAGTCTTTCAAAAAGAATACCGCCCCAGGACGAGACAAAATAACAAACTCTATGCTTAGAAATTTGAGTGATGCGGCCCTTCGACGAATCACGGATTTCTTTAATGAAAAGGTATGGGTAGATGGAGGAAACCTTCCAGTAGAATGGAAGGACTCAAACATCATGTTACTACCAAACCAGGGAAACCAAGAGATATTAAGAACCTCCGACCAATCTCCCTTACCTCATGCTTGGGTAAGCTTTTTGAAAAAACAATATTGACTAGATTGACAGACTATGTAGAGAGAGAGGGTCTGCTACCGGTGAATATGTTCGGTTTCCGACCACATGTATCGGCCCAGGATGTTTTCCTGCTGTTGCAAAATGACGTCATGAACCCAAACAGAGGTTCAAGCGACGAATTCGTACTAGCACTAGATATCAAGAAAGCATTCGATACAATATCACACAAGGTGATAATGGAAGGCCTCGAATCGATTAACTGCGGCCAACGAATATATGAGTATGTCCGGTCATTTCTGACAAGCAGGAAAGCTACCATTTCTTTAGGCTCGGTTACATCTGAAACCTTCGACTACCCAAATAGAGGCACCCCTCCAGGGAGCCATGCTATCCCCGATACTATTTAATATCGGCCTGAGAAAGCTCGCATGTGAGCTGGAAAATATAAAAGGTCTAGGAGCAGCTCTTTACGCAGACGATGTCACCTTATGGACAAAGGGTGGCTCTTATGCGGACAAAGAAAACGCCCTCCAGGAGGCAGTAGATAAAATACAAGCTTTCGTGACAGCTGCAGGAATGCAATGCTCGCCGGAAAAAACTGAAATGGTTAGAATTAGGGCAAGATACGCAAAGAAAAAGGACTTAATACCGGTAGCAGTACTGCTGGATGGGAGACAAATCAGGGAGGCAGATGTAATACGCGTGCTTGGCATGTGGATACAAGGAAATTCGGGAACGTCACGCACACTACAAAGGGTACGGGGAACCACGGCGAATGTGGCCCGGATGATCAGGCGGATAGCAAATAGCGAACTGGGACTAGAGGAGAAAGAAACCATTGCACTCGTTCATGCATTTGTGATCAGCCGAGTTACGTACGCGCTGCCGTACCAGACAATGACAAACCAGGAGACAAAGCAAATAAACACAATAATAAGGAAAGCATTCAAAGCAGCATTGGGGATTCCGGAAAATGCCAAAACCGAGAGGGTAGAGAAATTGGGCATATACAATACCTTTGAGGAGTATGCGAATGCGGTGCTTTTATCTCAAAAGGAAAGGCTCAATTCAAGCTATCATGGGAGAAGAATTCTGGAAAAGATGGGATATACATTGCGACCGCTATATTGTGACGAGGAAACGCTGCTAATAGATGCGGAAAAACGCACACATTTAACTGTGGCGCCTATTCCCAGAAATATGCATCCGACGTATCACGCAGGAAGGAGGAAAGCGAGAGCAGACTCCTTACGCAAAGCATTTCAGAATAGCTCAGAAGCCGTCTTTACAGACGTAAGTAAAGCGAGCAGAGGGTCACATGTAGTGGCAATTGTAGCACAAAATCACACCACAATGGCATCGGTTAAAACTTGTTTCACACGAGTGGCAGAGGCGGCAGCAATAGCCATAGCCATATCCAACGCAGAAATCAGGGGAGAATCAGTGGTTGTGCTCTCCGATTCACAGGCGGCATGCCGAATGTTTCTCCGAGGAACGCTACCTAAAATAGCGTATAAATTTTAAATAAACCCATAACAGGAGACCATCACATTATATGGTGTCCTGCTCACGAAGGTTTGGAGGGGAACGTCATGGCAGACCGTATAGCTCGAGGCATCACCAACCGAGCGACGGCAGGCCACGACGTTGAACCTCTTTCCAATTCGCGTGACATCCTCCTCCAACAAAGGAAGCAACGAAAGGAATATGGGCTTCCACATAAGGACTTGGATAGCCAGCAAAGCAGGGATTGGAGACGCATACAAACCAATAGCTTTCCCAATTTGTACCATCTAAGTAGAATATATCCCGCAAGATATAAAGACACCTGTCCGTGGTGTTCACAAGTACCAACACTCAGCCACATAACATGGGAGTGTACCCAGAGGCCCACACACATCGACAGCCCACACATCACGAAGCAACCACACATGTTTCACAGGCAGTGGGAGGCATGGCTTGCGGACGAGGAGAAGCAGAGCCAAATAGCTTTGCTTGACCAGGTCCAGCGAGCCGCTCGTGCCAGCGGAGCCCTGGACTGAGGGCCCGACAAAACTGCCTGCATTTCAATTTTTTTCTGAATAAAGTTTCTTCCTCTTCCTCGGCGCGAAGTGCAGTATGTCACATGTCGCACCGGTTGCCGTCAGGCCGCACCGACAGACGCTGGTCGCACTTGGCGTCAGACTATAGAGTTCTCGCGTTTTCCTAACGTAGGGTCGCCGTGCCCCCCGTGCGCGCCCATCAACTCTACATTGGAGTATAATGGGCCCTTCATGATGCGCTCGCGGCCGTTTAGCTAGCTCCACATATACAAAACTTGGTGTTACGTGACGGCATGCAATGGATGCCGAAATACATAACGAGTGCAAACATGATAATCCTGACACGCGTGTCATGCAAGAACATGACAACATACCACGCTCATAGCGTGCTCGTGGCCGTTTCGCTAGCTTCACATATACTGAATTTAATATCACGTGACGTGAATAGATAGCGAAGGTAAACGACACCTCAAAACATGATAATCGTGACACGGAAGGCATGTACGAAATTTTATCGCCACTTCGCAACGTTGCGCTGACTTTAAAGTGACATGTCAACATTTCTCATTCGTAATTCGCATATCATCGATTCGCACTGTACGTTGAATCTGCCCAATTTTAGTAGCAGACGCTACGTGCGTCAGCATTGGTAGGCGAGAGGGGGGGGGTGGCAGTTTCGAGGGTGCATTTCTGGCACAGCACGGGACTCGAGACACGCGAATGCACGGTGAGGGTGTATGGAGGGACAGCGTAACATAGGCCAGTCAAAGAGCTTCTTCGCATCTATAATGTTCACACCGCTCCATTGAAGGCCTCCTCTCCGTTTGAACTCTTTCCCTCAATTGTGCTAAGTTCATATATTATACCATTATTAAACATGCATATGACTTACCAGGTGGAAAAGGGCTAAGCTTTGCAGGGCTAAGCTGTGAAGTTCAATGAAGTATGTGTTCAAGCGGACGCTTTTCACAGATAAGCAGATTACCACTGGCCGACGACTGTGGCCACCCCCGCAGTGGCGCCTGCGCAAGCAGGCGTTTGGTGTGTAGCGACACCACGGACCCGAGCTAAGGAGGGGGGGGGGGGGTTTGACTCCCTCCCACGCCTAGCCGTGCGTGGCTTTGCCATGTCCGGGAAAAAGGGGATCCTGGGGTTGAGCCAATGCTGAGTGATTGGACCTTTAAGGCCCCCCAGCGGCGGCAACACACCCCTTTGGCCCCGGCTTCACGTAGACGGCACCCCCGGAGTGACCCGCCTGGGGGGAATCGGCAGTCACCTTTTTCTATCTCTCTCCCCTACAACTTCGTCTTTACCTCTCTCTTTTTTAGTGTGCCCTGTCTACTTCTCTCTTCTGTTTACTTCCAATTTTCCTGATGGCAATGGTTAACCTTGTGTAATTACTCAACCTTGAGTAGTTATATTTGGTTATAGTGGCAATGTACGGCTGGCGTCTGCAGCCTTATGCTATAAGTGCTTCCGCGTCCCTGGTTGGATTCCATGGTGGGTGGTCGCCAATGCTGCCGAAAAAAAGTACACTACTATTGAAACACCTGCATTTCCCCGTCTCCTAGATCGTCTTCCGCTTAAGAGGGGACGCACCGATGAAATATAAATTTTTAGCCAACCCAGACAATGCTTCTGAAAATTTCATGTTGTGCACAGCGAAAATCCAACAAAACAAGCCAGAGCCATATCTCAATTTCTTGTTGCGAAATCTCTGACTGAGGTCTTTGGCCCAGGATACAAGGTTACAAAGATGGCTAGTGGAGACCTTCTCCTTGAGCTGCCTGAAAAACATCACTATTAAAAGCTTGACAGTCTCGTAGTATTTGGTGTTATCCCAGTATCTGATTCACCTCATAGATCAATGAACACCACACGCGGAGTTGTTTCAGAAGCAGACCTTCTTGAAATGTCTGAACAAGAACTGTTCGGAGGGTGGAGAGAGCAAAATGTCACGGATGTGAAACGAATCATCAGACGCGACAACAAAGAAATACCTATCAAACATTTAATACTCACTTTCGCATCTAGCACACTGCTTTTATCTATAGACACAGGCTACATTAAACTCTCTGTCCGTCCCTACATTCCCAACCCAAGACGGTGTTATAAATGTCAACAATTTGGTCATGGCTCGCAGATCTGCCGGGGTCAGGAAACTTGTGCAAGATGTGGTAGCCACGGCCACCCATCTGATAGCTGTGTTACTACGCCTCACTGCGTGAATTGTGACGGGGAACACGCCGCATATTCACGTTGGTGTCCTAACTTGAAGAAAGAAAAAGAAATAATAACTCTTAAAGTCAAAGAAAATATCACATTCAAAGAAGTAAGACGAAGAGTGTCGCCATTTTACGGCACAACATATGCTGATGCGGCGCGTCAGGGGGCAACGCCGCACGAGCCCTCGCCCCCCCTTCGGCAAGTGCAGAGCGAGCCACCAGCTGTGGCGCCTGCCCCCAAGGCGGCAGTAGTTCAGTCTACTCCGCCTCCGAGCAAATTGAGGCCGGACACTCCATGGTCCTCTGGTCTCAAGGCCTCACCTCACCAGGCGAGGCCTAAAATCCAAACCATCAGCTCGCATGTGCGGGCATCCAGTGCCTCTGAAGAGGCAATGAATACAACGGTACCCTTGGTAACGAAAGAGTGGCGCGCCTCCTTGGAGTGCGCCAAGGAAAACAAAAAACCAATAAAGGGGCCGGACGACCGTCCTGCCACCTGAATTAACGAGCTCATTCCAACACAGGATACTCTTTGTATACACAGCAGCTTCTCTCTTGTTTAAATATACAGACAGAAATATTACAGTGGAACATCCGAGGCCTTATTCGAAACCTCGATGACTTGAAAGAACTCTTTCATGAACACAATCCAAGAGTGCTGTGTGTACAAGAGACACACTTAAAACGAACAAACACAAACTTTTTACGTAACTACGTAATCTTCTGAAAGGATAGAGATGATGCCATGCCACCATCCAGTGGTGTAGCGGTTATAGTTAGTCAAGGTATAGCATGCACACAATTACCCCCTTCAAACTTCCCTCGAGGTGGTGGCTGTCCGAGCAGTTATTGTAAACAAACTTGTCACTGTCTGCTCTTTGTACATGCCTCCGCACCACCGTCTTGAGAAACTTCAATTCCAGTCTTTAATAGACAAACTACCTGTACCTTATCTGGTCCTTGGGGATCTGAACGCACATAATGGTCTGTGGGGTGACTCTCGCTTTGATGCACGAGGTCGTCTCATTGAACAATTCCTCAATTCATCAGGTGCTTGTCTGTTGAATAGGAAAGAGGCCTTAACCTGCCACAAAACTTGATTTTGCCAACAAAACTTACTCTTCCCTAGACCTCAGTATCGCATCTCCTTCTCTTGTACCATTAATTCAGTGGAAAGTAATAAATAATCCATATGGAAGTGACCATTTTCCTTTAGTTTTGAGTACAACAATATTATATGAATGTCCTCCACATGTTCGCAAATGGCTGCTAAACAAAGTCGACTGGAAACAATTTCAAAAGATTACTGACTTAAGTTGGACTGACATATGCGGATTAGGTATAGATGAAGCTGTGCAGTACTTCACGGCTTTTCTTACTGACGCAGCAGCCAAGTGCTTTCCACAAACATCTGGACTGCCCGGCAAACGACACGTCCCGTGGTGGAACACTCAGTGTCAGAATGTGCGAAAGGAACAAAACAGGGCATGGAGGCTGCTGCGGAACTCGCCGACAGCGGAAAACCTTGAGAGCTTTAAGAAAATGAAATCTCGAGGCAGGAGAACGTGTCGGCAGGCCAGAAGAGAAAGCTGGCACAAGTTTTTATCAGAGATAAATTCATATACACAAGAGGCTAAAGTCTGGAACATGGTTCGTAGGGTAGTAGGAAGACAAATACACTCACTCCCACTCGTAAACACACAGGGTGACGGCCTAAACAATCAGGCGAACTTCCTCGGTGCACACTACGAGCAAGTGTCTAGCTCGTCACACTATACTGAAGCTTTCCAAAGATATGAAGCAAAGATAGAAAAGCAGAAACTAGAATACAATTGTACAAACACATGGCATACAACAAACCTTTCAACTTAGCTGAGCTACAGACATCACTAAACTCTTGCAGTAATTCTGCCCCAGGCTACGACCGTGTCACGTGTGAAATGTTGAAAAACCTGTCGCTCAAAATGCGAAATATTTACTCTCTCTATACAATGCTATCTGGCTTTCTGGCACCATACCTGCTTCCTGGAAAAAGACTATTGTTATTCCTATTTTGAAACAGGCCAACGACCTTTCCTCAGTTTCAAGTTATAGGCCCATTGCCCTAACCAGCTGCCTTTGTAAACTTTTTGAAAAAATGATAAACCGCCGACTTATATATTTCCTTGAAACACACAATCTGCTTGATCAATACCAATGTGGGTTTCGAGAGGGTAGATCGACCACCGACCATCTGGTGCGTATCGAGGCACAGATCCGAGATGCTTTCGTCCACAAAATATACTTCCTCTCAGTGTTTTTCGATATCGAGAAGGCTTACGACACAACACGGCGTTTTGGCATATTAAGAGACTTGTCTCACCTGGGGGTGCACGGTAGAATGATTTCCATAATCGAGAGTTTCTTGTCCAATCGAAAATTTCATGTCCGTGTGGGCAGTTTTCTTCCCAAACATTTGTGCAAGAAACGGGAGTACCGCAAGGTGGTGTACTTAGTTGTACACTTTTTATTATCAAATTGAATTCCTTGCCCCTGTCCATCCGCCGCAACATGTTTTATTCCACATATTTCGATGACGTCCAGCTTGGCTTTAAGTCATGCAACCTAGCAATGTGTGAGCGGCAGGTTCAGTTAGGTTTAAACAAGGTCTCCAAACTGGCAGTGGAAAACGGATTCCGGCTGAACCCAAAAAAAGCACCTGTGTCTTGTTCTCCCAAAAGAGAGGCGTGTACTCAGATCCTGACATTGAGCTGAACGGTCAATGTCTGTCTGTCAATGCGGAGCATAAATTCTTAGGCTTAATCTTGGACAACAATTTGACCTTCATACCGCACATCAAGTATTTAAAAACAAAGTGTTTAAAAGCCCTGAATGTTATAAAAGTGTTGTCATGTACTACGTGGGGTAGTGACAGGCAATGTCTCATGAACCTGCATAGAAGCCTCATTCGCACCCGCTTAGATTATTGGGCCGTTGTTTACCACTCTGCGACTCAAAGTGCTTTGAAGATGCTGGACCCCGTGCACCATTTTGGCATCCTCCTTTCTACGGGTGCTTTTCGCACCAGCCCCGTAGAAAGCCTTTACGTTGAGTCAAATGAGTGGTCGCTTCATCTGCAGAGAACTTACATGTCCTTTGTTTATTTTCTTAAGGTGAAAGCACATAAGAAGCACCCCCTCATACTCTACTGTTATTGATTTGTCAAGCTCCATTCTGTTTCAAAACAGGCCTCCGATGAGGCAGCCCTTTTCAGTTCGCCTGGAGGGTCTAGCTGAAGACACTGGAGTGTCACTTGAACACTGTTTGATGGCTCCTGTAGCATACCCGCCACCGTGGCAGTGGCAGACTATAGATTGCGATGTGTCTTTCCTAG
This sequence comes from Rhipicephalus annulatus, assembly GCA_013436015.1. NCBI lineage: Eukaryota > Metazoa > Arthropoda > Arachnida > Ixodida > Ixodidae > Rhipicephalus > Rhipicephalus annulatus. The sequence continues at coordinate 14,487 of WOVY01008162.1, forward strand.
AAGTTACTAAACATGCACCTATTGCCCATATCCGAACATACTTCCTGGAACTTCAACAAAAATACACAGTCCTGAGTTCTTTACAGATGCCTCTAAGTCCAACTCCTCTGTGTCCTACGCTGCTGTTGGCCCTTCCTTTTCGGATGCTGGCCCTCTACATCCAGGCACAAGTATCTTCAAAGCGGAAGCTTACGCGATACTTGTGGAAGCTAAACACATCAAACAATCACAATTACAAAATGCAGTAATTTATACAGACTCCCTCAGTGTGGTAACGGCTCTGCACAGTCTTTAAAAACAAAAAAACCCTGTCCTCGTCTCACTTTACTCCATTTTATGCACACTCTACACACTCAACCAACATGTTGTACTGTGCTGGGTGCCAGGGCACCGAGAGATTCAAGGCAACGTGATGGCGGATCAGCTTGCTGCATCCGTCCGTGAATACAGTGCCACTACACCCATATCGATCCCGCCCCTTGATCTTAAGCCGTCTCTCAAACGAAAGCTCAGGGACTACTGGCAGAGCAAGTGGGATAGACACACACAAAACAAGCTATACGTTATCAAGCAACACCTTTGCCATTGGCCACTAGTATCAAAATCACGTCTAACAGAGGTAGCACTAACAAGACTCAGGATAGGACACACATACACGACACACACACACATCTTTGTCCGGTGGCGATGCACCATTGTGTGATAAATGTGGTGAGGCATTAACAGTTCTTCACGTTTTAATCCAATGTAAACAATTAGACACTCTAAGAAGACAACACTTTCCATTACCCTACCGACAACATATACCATTACACCCCGCAATGTTTGTCGGTAGGGAACCACTTTTCGCCGATAAATCATTGCTAGCTTTTTTAAGAGATGTCGGTTTTTACCATGTAATTTACCCAGGCATTGCGTAGCGTGACCTCTCAAGAGAGGTTGCTGCTGCAATGACTACATTTAAAAGCACTTGCCTCGCAGCCCTTGGACACAAGGGCGCTAATGAGGCACTTGTGCTAGTGCCAAATATTTTTACATGCTTTTATTATCATAACCTTTGTCACCCTTTTTACTATGCATATCACGCCACTGTCATGATCTTAATACTTATGTTTTTACCCACATTATTGCGAGAAATTTTAAGGCCCCTATACAGCCACGCAACATATCGTTGTCCGCATCTCTACTCATCGAAATGGCGCTCTCTGGCCATCAATTGGCCCTTGCGCCACAAAGCGCCACACATCATCGACTGTGACCACAGCTATCATTGCTAGAAAAATGGCAGCATATCCACGGTGTGAATGATGGAGAGTGGGGCGAAGCATCCGTCCATCCATTTGTTTTTGCTTCCGTCCGTCCATGCGTGCGTCTGCGTGGCCGCCCGTGCGTCCATCCACCCGCCTGTGCATGCTTCTGTCCGTGCCTCCGCACGTCCATTTGTGCGTCCGTCCCTGCGTTCGTCCTTGCATCCATCCACTCCTGCATCCGTCCATTCGTCCAAGCAGCCATCCGTGCGTCCGTCCATGCCTCTGTCTGTGAGTCCGTTCGTTCACCTATTCAACACTCCAAGTACCTTCGTCTCGCGTCTTTCATCATATATTCCTCATATAGAAACACCGCCATTGAGCGGACATTCCAAGGACTGAACGAGAGGAGGCACACGCACACTTTCTTATGGCTTGGGCTTCGTGTCTACTTCCCATCTTTAACGACCTCGAGTTCGTGGTATTATACTAGTTCACTGTATTCATGGCACTGCGGCACAACGCTCGCTAAGCCTTTCTAAAACCAAAGAGGATATGCCCAGCGAGTATAACGTAGCAACCCTTTCTTGTGAGATAGTGCTCAACGTACATGCCAAGGTTGATAAGGTGGAATGAGAGACAGGAGATTTGGGCTTTCAGTTAATGCGCACGCTGCGAATTTTTTATTGTTCAGCGACGCACAGAAGAAATCTCGCACGGGAAACACCTTGAAGGTCAAAATGTAAGAGTGGTTACACACTACTACTACGACTACGAGGGACGAACGGGTGCCGCTATAAGGAGCTCAACCCCTGAAAAATTGGATGGCGTGGCTATCTAGCCTTTGGTGCTCCTTTTAAATGTGCCATGTAAAAAGGTTTGCGCGCTTTCAAACGCTAACGGCGTTTTCACAGCACTCTCGCTCCCGCCATTGGTTTTATCTTCAACATCGAGGAGCGTGCTCGGCTGCTATACCACTGGCAGCCTTGTTTATCACTCTTAAATTCCTCTTCTTTTCCACATCTTTGTGATGTACTTTGGAACTCATCGACACCATAAGCGCCACTTGGTGCAACGTTATCTTAACGCGCTTTTGACGTTTAGCGCAAACCTCACACTGATTCTCAGGTTTTTCACGCCTTTCTTGACACCTACAATAAACATCGCTCCGACGTCCAGGGTTTAGTTTCACGTATTGTAGTTCTTTTTTGTTAAAATCGAAGCTCAAAAATTTTTCTGGCATTTTTGAACTTCAAATACTCCATGTGCTCAGATTTGGGTCATATTAAAGAGCCACACGTAGTCAAAATTTTTAGAGCCCTTCCCTACGGCATCTCACATAATCATATGGTGGTTTTGGGGCGTTAAATACACATATCATTACTGAACATAAAATACGGCAGATGAACTTAAGTTTTCAGAAGGGCAGGAACTACACAGATGAATATTAAAAGGGCCCGCTATATAATGACTTCAAACGTTTTGACGTGACGACAACATCGGCATTCTTTAGATACGTAGGCACGTTCATCTCGTACAATGCCGGCGAGCTTTCAAATATACTTGCCACTCTAAGAGGGCAGTTAATTAGAGCACTGCATACAGAGAGACCATATTATTTTGTTTGCTGTTCCACTAAACGCTTTCACCTATTGAGATGCTGACGAGTGGCATGTCAATGTAATAAGACGAAGAAAAATTACCGACACCGATGCTATATTCGGCGTCTCGTGGCGTAATAGGCGCAGAGAGGAACACTGCTCAGTAAATGGTGTAGCCGTATAATGCAGTCATTATTTGTACTGAGCTTCATGAATCTCTTTTCTATTGCTTTTTATATTTTTCCTGCCATCCGAAGCTTCCGCTAAATTGCTGCTTTCCAGAGCCATGGCTGATTAGGCACTTTCCGGAAATACTCACAGAAGTAAAACCATTATTATTACTTTAGCTGCCTCTACAGTCTCACTATTTTATGGCTATAAAATCAGGCTCGTTTCAATTACGGTGAGAATGCCTGTACTTGCCAAAGAGCACCATTTACCAGATAATTTCTTTGTTCTGTGAATCGAACGAACACTAAAAGGGCAAAAGCTTCCCGACAAACATCTTCGAGCACAAAACATTTATTGCTACACGCCCGGGACCGTGCCTTTTGTGTCGGGTCATTTTTTTATAGAACCGCTAATATTCGTGTGCTCCCCAGACAAGAGCAGCCCTAATGTTTCGCAAAACGCGTAGTAAATTTTTCGCGGCTATTTCGGCAAAACGTTAATGAGAGGGTCGTATCATTTGTGCCATTCACGCGTACCTACACACCCACACTCTATATATATATATATATATATATATATATATATATATATCAGCACAGTTTCACGTGGGAGAACCACATGTGGAAGAGGACGAAGAGGATCGGACTGAGCCGCTGCCGCTTCCTCACCTAGTTCATTGATCAGTACTACGCAAGAATGCCTGGGCGTGAAATACTGGGGGCAGTGCGGGGTACGTCGACTCACGACTCACCCTATGTGCAAGAGCCCGTCCAGAATTAGGAACGCAAGTGCTGTGTCCGAGAACACGCCAGTGCACAGAGCAAGCCGCCGCGAAGGAGGCCTAACCACTAGAGATACCGGAGAAGCTTATCGACAGAGCGACTCTGACTTGATCGCAAGGCGCCATGGAAACTACTACGTCATCTACGCCAATCTATTACACTGTGCAGAACCTGCTGATGCGTCTGCGGCACACTCCTCGATCACCAGCTCTCTGTTTCGAGGAATGTTGCACTAGGCTGAGTTCTAACGCTCCATTAGAAAGTGAACAAGGGAGGCTGTACGTCGCGAGCGCCCCGTCATGCGTGTTTGTGACGTATTCGGTTGGTCGCTTGAGTTTCATGCGCGACCGGTCTTCATCAGGGTTTGCGAACAAGTACTTGTTCGGATGAAGACTGGTCCACCGATCGAAACCACTGGTAATGAAATTAGGACAACCGCTAAGTCGCGTTTCTTCTCTCCCCAAGAACACTTGTTTAGTATATTAAAGCCACGCCGTTTAGAAAGTACTCATATATATATATATATATATATATATATATATATATATATATATATATGAGTACTTTCTAAACGGCGTCGCTTTAAAATAAGGCCTTTAGGATTGAGTGGCCCTTATTTAAGTAGACTTGCGTTCCAGTCTGACAGGTATCCATTCTAGCCGTTCACTTCAACATCATTGGTCGACTCTTTAAACTTTCATCTTTTAAAACTACGTTTGCTCATTATTCTGAAACGCTGAAGGAAGTGGTCGACTGAAAGCTTTTGGAGGTGGAAAAAAAAGTAACTCATTGCTTGTGCCAAGAAAAACAAGAAGCTATAGCGGAAATGCAACACGCAAGAGCACGGGAGGTGTAGAAACAGTAAAAAAAGACAGTGGAAGACGTTGGTACAAACTCTATAAATCATGTTTAAAGGTGTTAAAATATGCGTGTCAATAGAAGCAGAAGTCACATTACATAGATTTCGAAGTCAAGCGTAAGGACAGTGATTGAATAAGAATGCAGGGCACAAAATGTGCAATTTTTGCCGGAATACTTTTCTGACAAGCAGGCCTATATATATGAAAAGGCTCCTCAGCCTTCACTTTTAAATAACAGTGGTAGAGCAGAACGACAAAAGTACGTCAGGACAGAAGTAATTTCGCGATTACTACCAAAGTTGCTGCTGGTTTGTAATGAAATATTCTCAAAATTGCACGTACATACTTGGCATAATGAGCATTGCCACGGTTTCGCGACGTGTTAGGGTGTTTTTTTCAGAATGTTTCTGTTATGTGTGCTTTCCGGTAGTGTAATTTGCCATCATGCTAAAGTTTTTCTTACTTATTCAGGCTACCCATACAACCCTCCCCTCTTATTTATCACTTAGGGCCAGAGAAAGTGAAGATGCGGGACGACGCCAAGCTAGCGCATATTTAATTAGTGAGCGCATTAGGTGTTGCGCCTTGGGATCGCACCATCTGGGACTGATAGATGCAATTTCCAGTTCGGATGAATGCTGCGATAAGAGAATGACAAAGATAGATGTCCATAAGCACAATACGCTCGATATCCTGTTCTTGCGGTAAAGTTTTTTAATGCTGAATTGTACGTCATCAGGCTTTATACACTCTGCAAGAGACACTTTTTTGCGCTTGTCATAAGCGCTTGCCCATTTTCAGGCAACAATTTGGCAGCCATCAATAAATGCGTGGTGACGCAGAAAAAGTCAACAACTGCCTTAGAAATACTTATTTTTAGTTTTGCATACTGTTAAATCGAGAGAGAGGGGGATAGCCATGCAAACAGAACGCAGGAATTAACGTATTTTATAAACAGCGTAAAGAATGTATCGTAGTTCAAGTGCAACCTTGACTTCAAACACACAAAAGCATTCGTGGTACATTAAAACATGTTTATTAGAGGATGGCGATTGTTCCGTGGAAAGAGTTTGCAGCTTTTCCTTCTCATCAGCATGTCCAAAAAAGAAGGAAATAAACACTGCAATAAGGATATATTTGCATCGTCAAGAAACGTTATTAGAGTGTGCAATGTCAGCTATAACCGTAGGCTGAAGGGGCTAGAAAAAAACAAATAGAAGGAAAGAAACAAATAAGATATGTGTGCCTGGTTGGCGGCCTGATGCAGCTTTAAGGGAGAAAAAAAGGTAGAAACATTTGAAAGAAAGCACAGAAGGAAACAATCAAACGAACAAGTGCGCTAATGCATGGATTTGAATTGCCATACAATAGTCGAAAACGTTCACTACAGGCCTGTTATCTTCAAATCGCGCAATAGCACGTTCACCGTGACTGAAAACTAGGAAGGGTGCGTCGGTGCCCCTTGCACAAATACAGTGGCCGATTGTTCGAAGAACCCAACGTGTCAGAAAGCTTTTCTCATTCTGATGCAAAGCGAGCGCAGTGCATACGAAATGATCCATTGTCTCAGCCGTCTCGCAGACCTCACATGCAGCTTTGAGGGTCACTTCAGTTATTTCTATGCATGTCATTGTGAAGGCAACTCCCACCACAGCCGACTGAGGAGCGAAGTTTAAGCCTACGCAGCTCATCAGGAGGTCGCAGTTTTAACACCTAATAGGCGGGAGCTCCGTATTTATTATACATAGCGTAACCATCTAAAAACACCATGGCTATCTTTTTGTTTGACCTCGCGAAGAACGTTGACAATTTTCTACGTAACCTGTTTCTGAAATGCGCGTCAAGCGACTGACTGCACACTCCGTAACGCCGCTTTCCGGGTTGTGTACAGACCCCATTTTCTCTTTCCCTGAGAGTCGATGAACTATCCACTTTGCAATTGTGCATAGTTGTCATAACAGCCACTCTGGAAGTACGCACGTGTGTTTTGTTGAGTAGTAGTGTTGTTCCTTGTGCTGGTATCATGATCTTCCGCTAGAAAGGGACACCATGGTCGAGCACTGAGTGTAGCTCTACCTATGGTTACTGTAGTGTACCTACGTGAAGGGTGTTTTTGCTTGTTCAAGTTCTGAGGCAAGTAAAACTAGGTCCTTAAGCCCAGTGATTTTCGGAGATACTTCTTGGCGCTTCAAGCACCACGCGACAAATACTGGCTTGACCGCCGACAGATAGCGGTGCACATTGGGCACGGCGGAGATTGTAAACAGCCGACATTGTGCACAAATCATGGCACTAATTGCCGTACGGGATCTTACAGTGGCATTGTTCAGTAGAAGTGCAAATTGTACTCAAAGACTCAAATAGGTAAAAGCGCATTGTGTCAATTGAGGCGCCCGACGCAATCAACTAATTCAATGCACGGGCATTGGTGTTTACAGTCGACGTAATGAATGAAGGCAAACCTATAAGGCGTTGGTTTAATGCTTGGCAGTGGAAAAGGTATTTTAAATGCTTCCCTAAGAAGACAAGTTGCACCTGTGGTTAGCAGTAGCTGCACATATCTTCGCACCACATATATCCGTCCGTACAGGGCAGCCGCTGACATTCATCTTCGGCCTTGCCATAAAGTGGCGAAATCGACAGGTTCTGCTGACCCCGGTGACATTTAACTTACGTCTTTCGCTACATTGGTGACGCGTGAATGCGCCCTTTGGCGAGCAGTCATTGCCATGCTTCCGTGAATAGGCGCACCTGTAGAACTTTCCACCCGCTCTACCATGAAGTATAGTTCTAGCACCTAAATGTCATTCTCACTCTGAATGACATCGCCGCGCAAGCGCCGATTGATGTTGTCGTACTGCGTGCTCTCCCGGTTGAGTGGCGTCATCTCACTGCAGCGTCGAGCTGCAGCCCTACTACGACCTATGTGCCACATTGCTCGCCCTCTATGGGGAAACCTTTCACCGAATTTTGACGAGTCGTGAGTTCTAAGCTTCCCCACTGTCAACGCGAGCCCCGTCAACTGAACCATGGCCGTCCCTTGACCTTTATGCACCTGTTATGCCTCCTTCAGTCTCACGTCCTGACATAGGCGTAATCATCCTTCTGTTAGATCATCCTCCTGCTGAGCCCTCGACCTATCACGTGTGGGGAAACATCTGGTGTGCCAGTCTTCCCTATGGCTGCTTTGCCACACCCAACTTAATATGACCATCTCGTCTAAATACCTGGTAATCTCCACTCTGCTTTGGAAACATCTTTGCCTCCGATGTTTCGTTTGACGCGATATTTCATTACCCCTTACACTCTGCGTATCTGGCACGCCTCAACCACTATCGTCCTCGAAATCTACCCCAACAGTTCGTGCTCACGATCTGCTACGGTGAAACTTCCGAGGTGCTGCTACAATTGCCGAAACACTGTGTTGTGTGTGCCAGGTTTGTCAGTGGCAGAAAAGTGCGCATCTTCCGTACAGGCCTAGGAGGTGCACAATTACCATACTGCCCCGACAAGCACGGGCGCACTCTCTGACCATCCAGCATGCCCGCTTCGTTCTATGTAATCCACGATCCTGAGTCATCGATGGGTGAAAATCCCAGTAAAACTGAACCTTCATTGCAGGCATGCCTTTCAAAAAGGCGTATGCGCCTTTTATATTTGCCCAACGTGCTGCCCATCCACAGTTCTCGACCCATACACATCAACGCCAATTGCATAAGACGTCACATGGTCCTTCGAACACGCTAATTACGTCTTCATACCCTCCTCTGTCTACGTCAGCACCGCTGGCAGCAATAGCACGCTGAGGTAGACAGAGCGCTGTAACTGGCGCCTACACCTATTCAACTACCGTCTACTGCCTAAGGTTGAGACCATGCCACGTACTTTCAGAGATTGCACTGTTCAAGACTGCTTCACGTTGGCATCTATGTCAGCACCATGTGCTAACCGGAAGCCCCATCGCAAAACCTATTCAGTCTCCAACTCGCTCTGTGACCGCACTAGAAATAGAAACTTTACCGGAAGAACCATCCCAGCAAGATGAACGTGGTTTTTCAGCTACTCAAAGACCTTCAGTCCCGTTCTGTGCGATCCGCCGAAAGCCAGACTAAATTAGCTACTGACATAAAATCAATTTAAAGCAGGCCAAGTGCAAATCTAGACCAAAATTGGCAATATACAGAAACGACTTGATGAACTAGAAGAGAAAACCAGGGCACTTGATCTTAACGAGGAAAGAATAGCCAGCATGCAAGAATCGATTGATTTCCTAACCGGGCAGCAGGACACTCTGCCAGTCGCGATTAGGCAAGCTAGAGGATGGGTTGCGGCGCGAAACCTACTCTTTTACGGCATTTCGGACGCTCACGAAGGCTGGGAGCAATCCGAAACCAGTATAGTTGGGGCACTCAGCGGTGTAGTTGACCCTCTCCCGCAAAACGCCATTGAGCGAGCTCATCGGTTGTGAGCATACCGTCCAAATAAGTGCCGCCCTATCATCGTCAAGTTCTCAAATTACAAATTGAAAGACTACGTACTCGCTGCCTGCAAGAAGTTAAAAGAAAAGAACATCACAATCAGCAAAGACTTTTGCCCAGCTACCCGATACGCTCGCAGAAAGCTACTTGAATTCCCAAAAAGCCAGCCTAACACCCCCGCATGTAAAGTACGCTACAACGAACTTACTATTAACAAAACACAATTCGTCTATGACTCGGCAACAGATAGTGTTAAGGAGCTTGCGCCACACTACGTCACTGCTAACAATCAGGGAACAGCATCGCCACGCGCAGCTATCAAGGATCATGTGCCACTCCACGCCACTGTTAACAATCGGGCCACAGCATTGCCACGCGCTGCTACATAGGTAAACGCGAGGGAAAGTGGTCATACACTATCACACGTTACAATCCTTTTCACTAACATTCGAAGCGTTATCAACAAGCGAGACCAAATAACTTCTGATTGATTGATATGTGGGGTTTAACGTCCCAAAACCACTATATGATTATGAGAGACGCCGTAGTGGAGGGCTTCCGGAAATTTAGACCACCTGGGGTTCTTTAACGTGCACCCAAATCTGAGCACAGACCAAATAACTTCTGCTATAGATACTTGTAACGCTGACATACTTGCTCTCATAGAAACCTGGCTACACACACAAATTCACGACCACGAACTTTTTCTGCCCGCGGATAAATTTTCTATTTTCCGATGCGACAGCACTGCCCGTAAAGGTGATGGCGTCCTCTTGGCAATTACCAAAGATTTTCCTTCCCAGTGCATTCATACTAACAGTGAGTTAGAGATCACTTGGGCACCAACCAAACTTAGTTTTCAAAAAATCATTATCGGCGTTTATTACAGGCCACCAAATTTTTCGGCAACTTCGCGAATGAACTACATGACGTAATAATCTGGTCTCATCAAGATATCCCGATTTACCTCTGTTTTTGCTTGGCGATTTTAACCTGCCGAGTATATCATGGACTTCAGATACACCGATTAGGCAGCCTTACTCGACTATTAGCCAAGAGTTCCTAGACTTATGCACTGTCTTTTCTCTCACCCAACTTATTACTCAGCCAACACAATTTGCTTCGAACACCCTAGATCTCGTACTAACGTCGAGGCAGAGCTTGTCTCGGATATTACACTGTCACCTGGCTTAAGTGATCATTCATTAGTATCATTCCAGGTAAATATTCAGCGTCCCAAGAAGCCTAAAAAATAAAAATGATTAAAAACTATCAGAAGCAAACTTTGAAGCCATTAACAGTGAACTTCGGTCAATTCTTAGTACTTTTTTGGAAAAATTTCACGAATGCAGTGTGCGAGAAAATTGGGACTTGTATTCAGCTGCTGTAGTCAACTTGGCAAACAAACACATTCCTGTTCACGCAATAACAATTACCCAAGATTCCCCATGGTTTAACGCACACCTAAAGCGCCTATCGAACAAAAAAAGCGATTATACAGGTCTGACAAGAATTGCGGGAATGAAGAACGCTGGAATGCCTACAAGCTCGCGTCTAAAAATTATGTAACAGCACTAAAAAAGGCCAAAGTTATTACTTACAAAACGTGTCACCATTCATGCTAACGAACGATATTAAAAAATTCTGGCGCACAATAAAACCTAAACCCGACGACGCAATCCCCCTAGAAGACGCTAGCGGAAATCAAATTCCCTTTGACTTATGTGCGAACGTTCTAAACGATGTTTTATCCTCCCACTTTTTCGTTGATGCAAATGATGTTTTACCTAACGCAGAACCCTTTCCCCATCCCGCTATGCATATGCCTCCCAATAAGTATTGATCGCAGTAAAGTTGAAGCAATAATTAGGTCCTTAAGATTGTCTTCCGCTCCTGGTTGTGACCAAATTGACCCGAAATTCTGAAAGAGTACGCGACCCAACTGGCATCTTTCACACATAATCTGAACGTTATACTGGATCACTCTTCTCAGGCCAACTGCATATTTTGGATTTTTCTGAAGCGTTTGACAAGGTTTCCCACAGTTTATTAATGCACAAATTACTTCAACTAAACCTTGACATGAAATTACAAACTTGGATTGAATTCTTTCTTAACAATCCTTCTCAGTATGTTTGCTGCTAACGGGGGTGAATAGCCGCCACACCGCTGTTCAATCTGGAGTACCGCAAGGGTCAGCGCTTGGTCCTCTTCTTTTTCTTATTTGTGTTAACGACTTACCTGCGTGTCTTTCCTCTCATGTGCACCTATTTGCTGATCACTGTGTAATATTCCGCGAATTAAGCTCCGATGCCGACGTAACTGCTCTTCAAACTGACTTTGCTGCTGTCTCAATTTGGTGTCAAAGATGGTTAATGCAACTCAACGTCAACAAGTGCAAGGTTATGAGAGTGTCTAGAACAACTAATCTACCTCCTACCTACTCTCTCAATGATCTTGCGTTGGATAACGTTTCTAGCTATAAATATCTAGGCTTACACATAACCAGCACTTTAAATTGGGCAATCCACACTGAACACATAATTGCAAAAGCAAACAGAATGCTTGGGTGCCTACGTCGCAACTTTGCTAAAGCTCCTTCTTCCTTAAAACTCACCCTCTACAAAACATTGATTCACCCTAAATTAGAATATGCTGCCTCGGTTTGGGATTCTGTATCAGCCAATCTAATACACTCCAGTCGAAACGGTTCAAAATAATTCTACCCGCTTTATTCTTTCTAATATAAACACACCGCAAGCATATCGGCAATGAAATCTAGCTTGAATCTACCATCTTTAGCATCTCGTCGTCAGATTCTTCGTTTGTGGCTTTTTCAAAAAATATATCACCATCGCCAATTACATAATGAACTTATTTCACTACCAGGTTATGTATCACCTCGTCTAGATCATCGTCACAAGGTCGGAAATCCATTATGCACAACAAATGGCTGCCACACATCATTCCTACCACGCACGAGCATAGAATGGAATCACCTTCCCGCATCAATAGCAACTATCCAAGATCATGAATTGTTTAAAAACGCCATTAGCTAAGACTGTATGGGTAGGAGCCGCACCACTGTAATAATTGCATATCCATTGCTGCATATCTGTATTCTTTTTTTCTTTCTTTTTGTGCTAATACCACTCCCCTCTGTGATACATCCCGGTCCTGAGGGCACCAATAAATGAAATGAAAAAATTCCTCGTCGATGCTACACAATCATGGTTCTGCTGTCCCACATCGCACTGTCTCGTGCCTGTCGCCCACATCTGCACTGGCGCACCCGTCCTCAACAGCATATGCGCGAACCTTAAGCTGCCGCAAGCACTTGCAAAACAGGATGGGTTCTTGAGCGATCCCACCAGGTCGTAGGACCTCCTTGTGTAGTATCACAGCGCCCCAGTACTGTATGTCAAATGAATAATAAAGACAGTGAATCTGCATATTCGCGACATGCTCTGTTCAAGGATTTCTTTATTTCACGTCACAAACACTTCTGTATATAAACCTGACAGCAGGTCTAAAGCTTAATCTTAGTGCTAGCCATAAGCGTATACCAAATTTTGAAGAAATTGACAAATGGCCAAATAGAGACTGTGATGCATTTAAGATATATTTTGTGGAATTTAAAAAAAAAAAACATTCGCACTATAAAAACATGGCAATTCACATGCACCGTGGGAATGAAAAATAGGTTTTGCATATAATAAATGTTTATTGTGTGGTACTTTTAAAACGAGCATAAATGAAAAGGCTGCTGCATGTAGTACTAAAAGAACATATGCAGAAACAATGAATGCATGTGCGTATCTAAAAAGCACAAAAATGGGACAAAAGGTTGTTTATAGTGGCCCAATGAGGCCAACCCGAGCATGCCAACTACCAGCACAAGCATTTGGTAGTGAGAAGTGTTGCTCATGTCAATGATTTTGGTAATGAGAGGTGTACTGCTTTGAAAGAAGTGTGAAAGAATGGGCCAATGCTTCACGTAGTCGCTGTATAGACATAATGGACTTACCAAAAATATACACTACACTGGCGTCTATTTGTGTCTACAGTAACAAAATAGGCAACTTGGTCTGGCATTATGTAAACACAAGTTTAAATACAAGCGTGCGTAATATCCAAAAGATGCGTGCTATATGGAGTGACGATGTGGATATCAGGGGTGCGACTGTTTTCACAACAAATCCGTGCAGGGTGGGGCTTCGCCGCGATGACGTAGCCACCATTTCCTTTTTTTCTCTCTGTCTCTCTCTCTCTGTTTGACGGCGCGGTACGTGGTCGACGCGGTCGCTGTGGTGGCGTGCACTCCACCGTGAGCGAGAAGCGTGCAATGTCTTGTTAAGTGGCGGAAAATCGAAACGCAACGATGAGTGAGCCTCCTGACCGACAGAATGTGATCGAAAAGTACCTCCAAGGATTGCGTCATGACGACGGCTACTCTCATGGCTACCTGAAGTCAGACGAAGAGCTAAAGCTTTTTGAGAGGCCCCTGGCTGCCGTCAACGAGAGGTATGCTGTGCGGACATCAAGAGACCAGAGCAAGTCGTCCTAATGTGAGGATGTCTCGATTGCTTCTTAATGTACTGATCTGCGCGTAGATCTAGCATTGAAACACGCTGTAGTAATTTAAACCAGCTAGGGACACGGCAGGACAGGCTTCTTCTCAGTTGCGGTTATTGGTTTTCGCCTTTTTGAAGTTAGGGTTAGGTATCATTGTTTTTCGTTACCGGTTCACATTTCCCCTTGAACCGATTCATTTTGGTGTGAGTGAAGTATTGTTCGGATTACCGGGACATGACCCGATCTTCAGAGATTCTATAACGTTATTGGAGCTGTAATTGGCGCCTTGTCTGTGTCTGCGTGTTTCTTTGGTCCCCGTTGCTTAGCTCCCCAAAATATTCATTGTAACTGAACTGTATTTTTCGGTTTTTGTCATGATTAGCACCGCGCTTGCAAGCTAATTGTGATACGGCCGTGCGGGCCATCCGTGGTCCTCCAAGAAGTGTGAATTAGACGTCTTGAGCAAGGCGGGCCTGATGTTTGAACGCTGTATATGAGAATCTGAAGGGTCAGGGTCGAGATTTTTTGCCCCAATTATACTAAAATCCCAAGGCCTAACCAAACTGTAACGTGGTTCGTCCTGCTTGTAAGTTGTAACTTAAAAACCGCATAAAAAGTATGGGAAATTATAATAATAAAAATGATAATTATATTTATTATTCTGGTTGACGAAAGCCAGAATTTCTTGCCAGAGGCAGCGAATCCTAAAGTTTTTTTTTGCTGCCATTACACAAAAACTAAAACAAGATTTGATATTGCCCTCTGCCATGCATAAAACCTAGGTGCCTTCATGAAATCATCTTTATTGTTTATTTTCAGCCAATGTCGTCTTCCCCATGATCCACTGCGGATCTCGAATCTCTCTGGACAATGTGCCGTTCCGAGTTGTCAAGCAAACCGTCAAAGTGTGCATATTTGGAACGGAGTACTACTAGAAAACCCAGGAGAAATAAAAAGAACAGGTATGTTACATGGTGATGCACTTCCAAAAGTTTCAATCTCATGCACATATCCAGCAGTCTTCCAGTTCAAAGAATGTGTGTAGGCAGTGTAAAGATTTACTTTAAGTTACTACAAAAAAACACGAGTAATAAATATTGTTAACTTCATTTACAGAGTTCAAGTACCACTGACTGGCAGAAGGAGGTGTACGAGAAGAAGCGGGGTGAACCTTCAAGGCACAAAGAAGAAGGAATGCGCAGCAACAATGAAGTCGAAGTGGATTGAGTTGTACCCAGATTTCCAGGTATGTAATGTGCAATGACAAGTAAAGAATAATTGCAGATTAACTTCTGGGGACCTTTATCATGTCATTCATGATTGTGCAATCCGACACAACACAGTTGGTTGAAGATCATTATGGTTTCTAGCAGCGCAACAAGATGAGGGCAAAGTCAAGATGAGCGGAAGACAGCGCTCTATATTTCCACCATTGCCTGTATGTATACACGTGGGAAATAGCAAGATAAACAGAGTGTGAAAGATAAAATGAGCAACAACGCATACAGTCTCGGCATCTAAGCCAAGACTCTATATGTTTTGTGCTTTGCGCTCTTATTTTCCTATTTCCCGCATGTATACATACTGACAATAGTGTAAATATACTTCCAGCTATTAGTTCAGCACTGTCATATGTCTCATCTTAACTTCGCCCTCACCTTTTCCCACTGTTTGAAACCATAAAATATGATCACAGTGCCCGTTTTCTAGGTGGATGTCCCCAGCCATGCGGCCAGACAAGAGAGGGTCGTCTGAAAGCCGAAAAGGCCAAGGAGCTGTAGGAGGCACTTGACGCAGAGCAGCAGACTGTGCCCAAAGAGACGCGGGTATATGTTAGATTGCCGACTGCAGTTTCCATCAAAAGCATGGTTTCGAGGACATGGAAGCTTTCAGCCAAAACATGGACAAGAACGTTGCTGAGCGAATTCAGATGTTGGCAAGAGAAGGCATTACTTCATATCAGATGTGAAAAAGTGCCTTCACTATTATGTGCACGACGTACTTTTTGCGAACAAGGAGAAGCCTGATAGCAGCTGCAGTGCCTTTTCCCAACACATCGTGACATAAGCAACCAGATCCAAGCTGTGCTTAAGAAAGACCGCTTCATCACAGTTGATCAAGAGAATGCTAGAATCCTACAGGTGAGCAACCCGAAATCTCCGTTGTCTATCGGCCGTATGCAGCACGCAGCTTCGTGGGTAGCAGTGACTCGGACAACGTGGAAGAGGGCGTTGCCAGCGATTGTGAAGACACGTTGCTGTTTTGCTTCCAAACAAAATTCATGAGGAGCATGCTTAAAAAGTACGGAGGCTCAGTAGTTTGCCTGGACGCAACGCACAAGACGAGTGACTATGACCTACCAGTCTTCTTGCTTGTCGTGAAAACACTGTCGGGATACACACCAGCTGGTGTGTCTATCATACAGTTCGAGCGGCCCACTATATCGCTGAGGCTTTAGACGTTTTTCAAGCAGTGGTGTGACAACTGGTCCCCACAATACTGGATGGTGGATTATAGCAAAGCAGAAATAAGCGCCATCAAGTAAGTGTTTCCAGAGAGTGCAATCTCCATCTGTGACTTTCATAGCCTACAGGCTTGACAGAGGTGACTGCGCAGAAAAGAAAGCAACTTATCCGATCCAGATGAGGCCCTGAGACTCATGAAACACGTAGCCAGTGCTTCAAATCATCATGACTTTGACAAGGTGGTTGAAGTCTTTGTTGCCTCTGAGTATTGGAAAAACGAAAGATTCCGCAGTACATTGAAGAAGTGTGGCTGTCAGTAAAGGAGCGGTGGATCATGTCTTACAGGCTGGAGTTTGACATTGTGTTGACCACAAATACGGCATTTAGGCCCAAAACCGCGTGTTGAAGGCACAGTACGTGAAAAGTTCTAGCGGGAAACGGTCGTTAACATCCCTGATCATGACTGTCCTTCATGGCTACCTTCCCGACAAAGAAGCGAAATTCCATGAGGCAGCAAGGAGACAGTCATCAGCGTACAGACAGTACAGTGAAAATGTTCCTGCATACCTGCACAACCGCCTCATGGATTCGTTAAGCATATGCTGAGACGGCTCGTTAACGCAGAGGATTACACCCCCACAGACATGGAAGAGCTCCCCTGCGAAGGTGTGTTTACGGTTCATTCTGAAAGAAGTGATGATGATCTGTACACTGTCGACTTCACCAAGCCATCGTGTATCTGCCCTGATTTCAGGAAGCACAAGTACCCATGCAAGCACTTTTGTGTTGTTTTTAAATACAGCGACAGGTGGGGGCTTTTCCCTCTCTTCCGCAGAGTTACCTTAATCAACCGCAAATTACTCTTGTAAGCTGTCCAGAATCCGGTTTCCGAGATTCCCCTTGTCAATCAGCCAGCCCTTCTGAAGTGTCTTCACAGGATCTTGGTACAGCAGCATCAGATCAGACATTCCCTTTTGTAAATGAGACCAGCTTTGTGAAGTGCCTTTACAGCCTAGGGTTGCTATGCTTACTGGGACAGCAGCCCCATCAGTTTCGGAGCTACACAAAGTATAACCGAGGAATCGGAAAAGTGCAGTTCCCTCTTTTACTGCTGCCATGACGTTCAAACACTGGTGGAGGCTAGGGGCTTATTGCAAGCCACCTTCCGTAAGCTGACTGAATCTGATTGATTGATTGATTGATTTGTGGGGTTTTAACGTCCCAAAACCACCATATGATTATGAGAGACGCCGTAGTGGAGGGCTCCGGAAATTTTGACCACCTGGGGTTCTTTAACGTGCACCCAAATCTGAGTACACGGGCCTACAACATTTTCCGCCTCCATCGGAAATGCAGGCCGCCACAGCCGGGATTCGAACCCGCGACCCTGCGGGTCAGCAGCCGAGTACCTTAGCCACTAGACCACCGTGGCGGGGCAGCTGGATGAATCTGTGCCAC